>ONZH01005869.1:0-69182 GCA_900303285.1 Rhinella marina | reverse complement strand
CAGTCAGGCCACGCCCTTCCATGCCGCATTTGACGGGGATTAAAATATAGGTAAAATCACCTTCTGTCAGCTGCAGGGGTGGGGGGAGGGTGACTTTCTCCCTGCAGCTCATGCTCAGACTGCACAGTGCCGCTGCTGCTGAGAGTGAGCTGTTCAAAAGGACATCCCTGTGTCCATCCAGGCCCTGCGCATGACAGATGACAGGGAGTCTGAAAGCCAGACTGTCCAGCCTAAAACAAGACCTCTGGCCACCCTAGGGGCAGGCTGATGTTAGGGTGGCCAGATGTCCGGCTTTAGGCTGGACAGTCCAGTTTTCTGGCTACCTGTTCTCCGTCCGACGCAGTGCCTGGACAGACACAGGGATGTCTACCCTTTCAGTAGCTCACACTCAGACAGCTTCTCCTCCGTGTCTTCACGGACCCCAGGGGGGGCATGGCCTCATGTTTAGTGGTGTGTCTTCATGGGAACTGGGGGCGCTGTTTCATGTTTGGGGGAATGGCCGGTGAGGTTTGGCTTTCTGGGGTAAAGACAGTGGCCACTCTAACTGCTGTGGAGGTCACTGTTAAAGGGGCTGGCTGCTGTATAGGTCACTGTTAAAGGGGCGGGCTGCTGTAGAGGTCACTGTGAAAGGGGGCGGGCAGCTGTAGAGGTCACTGTTAAAGGGGTGGGCTGCTGTAGAGATCACTGTTAAAGGGGTGGGCAGCTGTAGAGGTCACTGTTAAAGGGGCGGGCTGCTGTAGAGGTCACTGTTAAAGGGGTGGCCTGCTGTAAAGGTCACTGTTAAAGGGACGGGCTGCTGTAAAGGTCACTGTTAAAGGGATGACCTGCTGTAAAGGTCACTGTTAAAGGGACGGGCTGCTGTAGAGGTCAATGTTAAAGGGGTGGGCTGCTGTAGAGGTCACTGTTTAAAGGGCAGGCTGCTGTAGAGGTCACTGTTAAAGGGGCGGGCTGCTGTAGAGGTCACTGTTAAAGGGGCGGGCTGCTGTAGAGGTCACTGTTAAAGGGGTGGGCCGCTGTAGAGGTCACTGTTAAAGGGGCGGGCCGCTGTAGAGGTCACTGTTAAAGGGGAGGGCTGCTGTAGAGGTCACTGTTAAAGGGGCAGGCACTGTAGAGGCCACTCTCGATACCTTTTAACGACACACACACAAACAGTAAATGAAATAAATTAAATATACCCGGGCAAAGCCGGATTTTTCAGCTAGTATATATATACAGTATATATATATATATATATATATATATATATATATATTTTTTTTTTTTTATTTTTTTTTTCCTATGGTTTCTCTTGGTTTTAATTTTTTACATTGTAGATTCATATAACCTATGAATACCTAGTAAACAAAATGTGCTAAATAAACTCTTTATTCATTCTCTCAATCTGCTGCACAATGTCACCTGAAATGGTTTTCAGTTACCAGGTATGCCTTGTCAAGAGTTAATTTGTGGAATTTCTTGCCTTCTTACAGCATTCAGCCCTTTTCTACTACTGTCCCAATCCACATTGTGGCAAGAACCACTAAGTAAAAAGAAACAACAGTCCATCATTACTTTAAGACATGAAGGTCAGACTGTCTGGAAAATTTCCAGAACTTTGAAGAAATCCTCAAGTGCAGTCATGAAAGTCATCAAATGCTATGATGAAACTGGCTCTCATGAGGACTGCCCCAGGAAAGGAAGACCAAGAGTTACCTCTGCTACACAGGATAGTTCATTAGCATTACCAGCCTAAGAAACCGCAATTAACAGTACCTCAAATTAGAGCCTTCATAAAAGTCTTACAGAGATCAAGTACATCTCAACATTAAAGAGAACCTTTCACTGGTCCTGATGTTACAATATAAATACCTGGCATTGTAGGGCATTATTAGTAGATGTCAGGGCTCCTTTTTTTTCAGATGCCCTCCACTGTTCCCCCATTCACTTTTTCAATCCGTATGCTAATTAGTAGCATCGGTACAGGGAGGAGGAGACGGACGTTTTTCTGAAGGGGCGTCTTCTACTCCCTAGCTGTGAGCCACCCAATTGCAGCAGAGAGTGTCACAGTCAGGGAGAAAAAAAGCTCACCTTCTCCCTGGCAGCTCATAGCCCCTAGAGGAAAATGGCCATCTCCTCCTCCCTGTAATGATGCTACTAATTAGCATTCAGGGCGGCAGAAGTGAACGGGGTCACAGTGAGGGAATGGAACAGCGTATTTGAAAAAACAAAGCACCCTGACATCTACTAATAATGCCCTACACTGCCAGGTACTAATATTGTAATGTCAGGACCAGTGGAAGGTCATCTTTAGCTGTTGACTGCAAGAATCAGCGGCAAAAAAGCCACTACTGAGGAAAACAAGAAGATAATTGATTGGAACAAGAAACACAAGCAATAGACATTAGACCACTGAAAATCTGTACTTTGGTCTGATAAGTCACTATGTTCAATTTTTTGGTTCCACCCTCCATGTCTTTGGGAGACTTAGAAAAAGTGAGTTGATGGTTTCTACATGCTCCCACTGTGAAGTATAGTGGAGAAGTGTGATGTTGTAGGGGTGCTTTGCCATTGACACTGTTGGTGATTTGTTCAAACTTCAGGGCACCCTAGCCAGCATTGCTACCACAGTTTCTGCAGTGACATGACATCCCACCTATATTGTACTTAAAGGGACAATCATTTTTTTTTTTTTTTTGCAACACAACAGTGGCTCCAAATACACCTCCAGTCTATGCAGGGGCTATTTGACTGAGAAGCAGAGAGATGGAGTGCTCAGATAACAGAAGATATCAGCTGGTCAGCACCTCTGGGAACTCCTTAAAAACTGTTGGAAAATCATTCCATGGAACTATCTAATGAAGCTGATTGAGATAATGTGAAGAGTGTGAAGAAAAAGGGGCTGTTTTGAAGAATTAAAAATTTACAGTAAATCACATTGTGGATTGTTTAGTACTTCTTTGTTTAGTATTCGAGGGGCCATCCCCTCCACCTTTCACGGCCACACCATGCCCCTTTTTTAGAACTGGCCTACGTGAAGAGGATGGTGAAGAAGTCACAGATTCCGCTGCAAATCCCCTTTGTGACCGAATCTGCGACAGATATATGCCAAAAATTACCATATATCTATTCATAAATGACCCCAAAGTATAAATCCCCATAGTAACATAGTAACATAGTTTATAAGGCCGTAAAAAGACATCTGTCCATCCAGTTCGGCCTGTTTTCCTACACGTTGATCCAGAGGGAAGAAAAAAACCCCTGTGAGGTAGAAGCCAATTTTCCCCGCTTTAGGGGAAAAAATTCCTTCCCGACTCCAATCAGGCAATCAGAATAACTCCCTGGATCAACGACCCATCTTTAGTCCCCTCATCACAGTCACAGTCCTGGGGATAAATAGATGATGGGAGAGATCTCTGTACTGACCCCTGATATATTTATACATAGTTATTAGATCTCCCCTCAGTCGTCTTTTTTCTAAAGTGAATAAACCTAATTTTGATAATCTTTCTGGTTACTGTAGTCCACCCATTCCAGTTATTACTTTAGTTGCCCTCCTCTGAACCCTCTCCAGCTCTGCTATGTCTGCCTTGTTCACAGGAGCCCAGAACTGTACACAGTACTCCATGTGTGGTCTGACTGGTGATTTGTAAAGTGGCAGGACTATGTTCTCATCACGGGCATCTATGCCCCTTTTGATGCAACCCGTTATCTTATTGGCCTTGGCAGCAGCTGTCTGACACTGGTTTCTACAGCTTAGTTTGCTGTTCACTAAAATTCCTAGGTCCTTTTCCATGTCAGAGTTACCCAATGTTTTACCATTCAGTATGTACTGGTGACTTGCATTATTCCTTCCCATATGCATAACCTTACATTTGTCAGTGTTAAACCTCATCTGTCACTTCTCTGCCCAAGCCTCCAGTCTATCCAGATCCATCTGTAGCAGTGTACTGTCCTCTTCTGTGTTAATTACTTTACACAGTTTAGTGTCATCTGCAAAAATTGTCATTTTACTGTGCAAGCCTCCTGCAAGATCATTAATAAATATATTGAAGAGAATAGGGCCCAACACTGACCCCTGTGGTACCCCACTAGTGACAGTGATCCAATCTGAGTATGTGCTGTTAATAACCACCCTCTGTTTTCTATCACTGAGCCAGTTACTTACCCACATACAGACATTTTCTCCCAGTCCAAGCATTCTCATTTTATATACTAACCTTTTATGTAGTACAGTGTCAAATGCTTTGGAGAAGTCCAGATATACGACATTCATTGATTCGCCCTGGTCAAGTCTAGAACTTACCTCCTCATAGAAACTGATTAAATTGGTTTGACATGACCGATCCCTCTTGAAGCCATGCTGATACAGAGTTATTTGCTTATTTTCATTGAGGTACTCCAAGATAACATCTCTTAGAAAACCCTCAAAAAGTTTACCCACGACAGATGTTAAACTTACTGGCCTATAGTTCCCGGGCTCTGTTTTTGGACCCTTTTTGACAATTGGCACCACATTTGCTATGCACCAATCCTAGGACAGGGAACACTCCCTGTCAGTATAGAGTCCTTAAATATCAGAAATAAGGGTCTGGCGATGACATTACGGGGGTGTATGCCATCCGGTCCTGACGATTTGTCTATTTTAATCTTGTTAAGAAGTTGCTGTTCTTCTTCCTGGGTCAGACAGGGCACTTTTAAAGGGGGATTTACTTTTATATTCTGCATTTCATCTGACAGTTTATTTTCCTCAGTGAATACAGTGGAGAAAAAGATATTTAGTAGCTTTGCTTTCTCATTGCTCTCTACAACTCCCCCCTCATTACTCTGTAAGGGGCCGACACCTTCAGGTTTATACTTTTTACCATTTATATAATAAAAGAACATTTTAGGGTTAGTTTTACTCTCTTTGGCGATTAATCTCCCTGCCTCTAGTTTGGCTGCTTTTATTTGTCTTTTACATATTCTATTTTTTTCCTTATAGTTTTTCAATGCTTCCTCGCTCTCCTCCTGTTTTAGTGATTTAAATGCTTTCTTTTTGTCATTTATTGCTTTCTTTACAGTTCTATTTATCCACATTGGTTTTTTCTTGTTCCTAATCCTTAACCTTTTATTCCCATAAGGTATGTACCTCTCACAATTAGATATTAGGATGCTTTTAAAAATATCCCATTTTGTGGCTGTATTTTTATTTTTGAGGATTTTGTCCCAGTTAGTTAGGCCTATGGCCTCTCTTAGTTGGCTAAATTTTGCTTTTTTGAAGTTTGGTATTTTTGTTCCTCCCTGAAGAAACGCTCTTTTGAATGACAATTGGAAGGTTATTATTTTATGGTCACTATTTGCCAGGTGTCCCCCAACCTGCACATCTGTTGTTCTATCAGGTCTATTGGTTAATACTAAGTCCAGTATGGCCGTCTCTCTAGTCGGGTCCTGAACCAGTTGGGAAAGGTAATTGTCTTTGGTTATTGCCAAGAACCGGTTTCCTTTCCCAGTCTATATCTGGGTAGTTGAAGTCCCCCATAATAACAACCTCATTATGATTTGCTGCCTCGTCTATTTTGTTTAGAAGTAGATTTTCTGTGGACTCTGGTATATTGGGTGGTTTATAATAAACTCCTATTAGTATTTTATTATTGTTTTTGTCTCCATTTATTTCTACCCATAGTAAAGGCAGACCCCTCTACATCTTCATGTCCCTCACTTATATCTTCCCGGAGTGTGGGCTTTAGACAGGACTTTACATAAAGGCAGACCCCTCCCCCTCTCCGGTTTTGACGATCCTTTCTAAACAGACTATAACCCTGTACGTTAACTGCCCAGTCATAGCTATCATCCAGCCATGTCTAAGTTACTCCCACTATGTTATAGTCCTCCTCACACATCACTAATTCCAATTCGCCAGTTTTATTAGTTAGGCTTCTGGCATTAGTGTACATACAGTTAAGAGGTTTATGTATATTTTTTACCCTACACCTTTCCTTCTAAACTGTTCTAGTTCCTCCTTCCATTCCTCCCCCAGTTCCATTACCTTACCCCAGGTCTCTATCTGCACTATCTTCCCCTCCTATAAAGTAGTTACCCTCCCCCCCCAGTCCCTAGTCCATAGACAAAGAAATTTCTGCCATATTGTGTGGATATATCTAATATGGGAATAACCTCGGACTCGGATGAGAAATGTAACACTGTGGTGAAGAGTTACTAATCAAAATGTGCCAGAATTCTGGCAAACATGGTTTGTACAACATTTCTTAAATGGGTTGCCAATCACCCCCCACCAGTTTACTGGACCTGTAAGGGAGGATTACTTCCTGCTTCCTGGCACTGACTCCCCGCTACTTCTCCTCCCGGGCCTCTATGTAAACATCCGGTTTGACATGGCAGCAGCCAATCACTGGCCATGATGACAACTGGTTCCCTCACATCTTGACAAATGATCGCATGACACAAGGGCATCTGGTAACAGCTGCGGCCAGTGATTGGCTGCAGCAATGTCAAACAGGATGTTTACATCGGGGAAGCCCAGCGAAATATCACAGGTCAGGAGGGGAAGTAATGGAGAGCCAACGTTGGTAAGTAAGCTTCCCTTTACATGTCCGGTAAAGTATGGGTGTATGTGTTGGGGGGGGGGTCTGGCACAACCCCTTTAAGTGTTTGAGTATTTTTACAACTCGTACAATAAGTAGCATGGTTTAGCGGAAAAGGGATGTTGGGCTGCTGGGAAATGTACATGGTTAAGATGCTTCAAAAAGGATGCACAAAACGTTTGCTGCGCAATTGTGGTGTAAAGTAATCCAACAAAATGTAACGTTAGACTAGACAGTGTAACCGGGCAACAGATGTATTATCCAAGCAAAAAAAACACAGAAAAAAGATAAAAAAACAAAGATAAAAACATCCTGCACAATATGATAAGTAAATACACGGCCATATCTACATTTATGAAAAAAATCACAGAAAACAAATAATGTACTCATACAATAGATGGAAGCATTATATATGGACTAAGCCCTCACTCTGATATAATAAAATCTGAGACTCTTAGCCAATATATTATGATTAGTGATGAGCGAATCGAAGCGGCAATATTCGTGATTCGCACGAATATTGCCCGCTTCGGCTCGGCTCGGCATCCCGAGGCAGCGCGGACTCGTGATTATTCGTGCGTCACTGCAAGTTTGAAATGCCCGTTTTTTTCAGCCAATCAGCATCAAAGGGAAGCCTGTGGGAACGCCTGCTGTGATGTAACAGCCCCTATACCTCCCCAGCAGTGATTGGCTGCTTTGGGAAGGAGAAGAGACAGACAGTGTTAGCTAGTGTAGTGTGTGCAGCAAGCAGTTAGTTAGGAGTTAGGTTAGAAAGCCCCAACAGTCTTTTTAAAGACTATACTCTGAAGAACAGTTTACAGTATATACTGTAAGCCTGTATTCTGTGTAGGATAGGAAGCCCCAACATTCTTTTTAAAGACTAATTGATTCTGTGAGAAAAATTCAGTATATGCTGTAAGCCTGTATTCTGTGCAGAGCTGTGCCTGGTACACCTTGTCCAGCCACATAGCTCAAACTATACATTTGTAAACAGATATATTCCTGTGCATGACTGTGCAGTGACTAGGGTATACATTTCATCAGCCTGCTATATACCTCACAGTCTATAGATACCGTATTGATCTGTAGATTCTAGTTTTATTTGCGCAAACTGCGTACATTTTTTTTTGGATAGGTCTGAAAATAATTTTACCTGCATATCTATCTATATTGTCCATTGAATTTTACTGCTCTGCTATACAGGGTGCAGTGAGTTGGGAAAAAAATTTCATCAGCCTGCTATATACCTCACAGTCTATAGATACCGTATTGATCTGTAGATTCCAGTTTTATTTGCGCAAACTGCATACATCTTTTTTTGGATAGGTCTGAAAATAATTTTACCTGCATATCTATATTGTCCGTGGAATTTCACTGATCTGTAATACACGGTGCAGTTAGTTGGGAAAAAAAATTTCATCAGCCTGCTATATACCTCACAGTCTATAGATACCGTACTGATCTGTAGATTCCAGTTTTATTTGCGCAAACTGCGTAAATTTTTTTTTTGGGGGATAGGTGTGAAAAATAATATTACCTGCGCATCTATATTGTCCGTTGAATTTCACTGATCTGTAATACACGGTGCAGTGAGTTGGGAAAAAAATTTCATCAGCCTGCTATATACCTCACAGTCTATAGATACCGTATTGATCTGTAGATTCCAGTTTTATTTGCGCAAACTGCGTAAATTTTTTTTTTGGGGGATAGGTGTGAAAAATAATATTACCTGCGTATCTATATTGTCCGTTGAATTTCACTGATCTGTAATACACGGTGAAGTGAGTTGGGAAAAAAATTTCATCAGCCTGCTATATACCTCACAGTCTATAGATACCGTATTGATCTGTAGATTCCAGTTTTATTTGCGCAAACTGCGTACATTTTTTTTTTGGGATAGGTGTGAAAAATTATTTTACCTGCGTATCTATATTGTCCGTTGAATTTCACTGATCATGGTGCAGTGAGTTGGGAAAAAAATTTCATCAGCCTGCTATATACCTCACAGTCTATAGATACCGTATTGATCTGTAGATTCCAGTTTTATTTGCGCAAACTGCGTACATTTTTTTTTTGGGATAGGTGTGAAAAATTATTTTACCTGCGTATCTATATTGTCCGTTGAATTTCACTGATCATGGTGCAGTGAGTTGGGAAAAAAATTTCATCAGCCTGCTATATACCTCACAGTCTATAGATACCGTATTGATCTGTAGATTCCAGTTTTATTTGCGCAAACTGCGTACATTTTTTTTTTGGGATAGGTGTGAAAAATTATTTTACCTGCATATCTATATTGTCTGTTGAATTTCACTGATCTGTAATACACGGTGCAGTGAGTTGGGAAAAAAAATTTCATCAGCCTGCTATATACCTCACAGTCTATAGATACCGTATTGATCTGTAGATTCCAGTTTTATTTGCGCAAACTGCGTACATCTTTTTTTGGATAGGTCTAAAAATAATTTTACCTGCATATCTATATTGTCTGTTGAATTTCACTGATCTGTAATACACGGTGCAGTGAGTTGGGAAAAAAATTTCATCAGCCTGCTATATACCTCACAGTCTATAGATACCGTACTGATCTGTAGATTCCAGTTTTATTTGCGCAAACTGCGTAAATGTTTTTTTTGGGATAGGTGTGAAAAATAATTTTACCTGCGTATCTATATTGTCTGTTGAATTTCACTGATCTGTAATACACGGTGCAGTGAGTTGGGAAAAAAATTTCATCAGCCTGCTATATACCTCACAGTCTGTAGATACGTATTGAATCTTTACAATTATAATAATATAATACTGCTACTGTGCACATGGAGAACCCCAGGGTCAGGGGGAGAGGGGGAAGAGCTGGGAGAGGTGGAAGAGTTGGTTGTGTAGGGAGAGGTGGGAATCGTGCTGGTGCTGTGGTCAGCGGTGATGACCGTGGTGTGCCGTGGTGACACAGTGCGAGCTGCTGTGGGTACAGTGGAATAAGGTCAGGGTGCCTGGTCAACTCCAGAAGTTGGTAGGGCAGCCTCCTACAACTCTGACAGACCCCAAACAACAACAGGAGGTGGTTCAGTGGATTGCAGAGAGCACGTCCAGCCACGTTTCGTCTGCCCCCTCATCCAGCCAGTCGACTTCTCTGAGCCAGGGTGTCTGTCCTCCAACTCGCCCTCCTTCTCCCCAGCCAGAACCGTCTAGGGGTATGTCCCACAGACAAAATTTATCCATGGAACTCTTCAGCCACCACTTCCCTGATGTGCCAGTGGACGAGCTGCTATGCCCTGATTCTCAGGACCTTTTGCTGTCTCCGGGTTATGAGAGTGGGGAGTTAGCAGTGGCGTCTGAGGAGCTGGTGGAAGATGACGACGAGACACTGTTGTCGGAGGTAGTTGTCAGGGACGTCACTGTGGAGTCTGAGGAAGATCTGGGGGATGATGAGGGGACAGATCCTACTTGGGTGGATGAGGCAACTGGAGGCAGTGGTTCAGACTGTGAGACGACATCAGCACCACAAGCTGTTGAGAGAGCCAGAGGGCTGCGACGAGGAAGAAGCCAGGGCCGAGTCACTACTTCCCCAAGTGCTCCTAGAGGTCACGCTCCAGCCCGTACTATGCGCCACTCCTTAGTTTGGGAGTAATTTAAGGATGATGAGGCCGATCCTCGTTTGGCGGTGTGCAAGCTGTGCCACACGTCAATGAGCAGGTGTTCAAAACGCAACAACCTGACCACTAGTAGCCTGCGCAAACATTTGGAGAGAAAACACCCCA
The DNA here is from genome assembly GCA_900303285.1 of Rhinella marina. Classification (NCBI taxonomy): domain Eukaryota; kingdom Metazoa; phylum Chordata; class Amphibia; order Anura; family Bufonidae; genus Rhinella; species Rhinella marina. The sequence goes on along the minus strand of ONZH01005869.1, from coordinate 58,864 downwards.
CCAAATGGTTTGCACTTCTGTCAGCTGGTGACGTTGACACAGTTAGTCCAGCAACTGTGTCTCGTCCAAGCCAGGACGTTGCAGCCTCCAGCCCCGAAAGGACCCCTCCAGCTCCATCTCCCTCCCTCTCCTCCACTCACGTGTCCCAGTGCGGCGTTCAACTGTCTCTACCGCAGACATTTGAACGCAAGCGCAAGTACGCAGCCACGCACCCCCATGCGCAAGCTCTAAATGTGCACATCGCCAAGCTGATTAGTTTGGAAATGTTGCCGTACAGGCTTGTGGAGACAGAATCCTTCCGCAACCTTTTGGAGGCGGCAGCCCCCCGTTACTCTGTCCCCAGCCGACACTATTTTGCCCGGTGTGCTGTCCCCGCCCTGCACCGGCATGTGTCTGAGAACATCGCCCACGCTCTCAAAAACGCGGTTTGTGGTAAAGTCCACATGACCACAGATACGTGGATGAGTACCGGTGGCCAGGGACATTACATCTCCCTCACGGCACATTGGGTCAATCTGGTGGAGGCTGGGTCAGAGACCGATCGTGGGGCTGCACATGTGCTACCCACACCACGAATTGCGGGACATAGTTCCGTCTGTGTGTCTCCGGCACATTATGCCCACCTCCTCCTCCACCTCCTCCTCCTCCAAAGTGGCAGTGATGCCCCAATCATCAAGTCTCATTTCCTCGATGGCCAGCAGTTTCAGCACTGTGGTAGTGAAGCAGCAGCAGGCAGTCCTGAAACTGCTGAGCCTGGGGGTTAAGAGGCACACGGCTGAAGAGCTCTTACAGGGCATCAGGGGGCAGACCAATGTGTGGCTGGCGCCGCTGAACCTTCAGCCAGGAATGGTGGTCTGCGATAATAGGCGTAACCTGGTGGCGGCTCTGCATCTTGGTGGGCTGAATCACGTGCCATGCATGGCCCACGTGCTCAACTTGGTGGTCCAGCGGTTCCTCAAGACCTACCCCCAGTTGAGTGAGTTGCTCACCAAGGTGCGGCGCATATGCGCCCATTTTCGCAAGTCCACCACCGATGCCGCGACCCTCAGGACTGTGCAAGGGCGGCTGCAACTCCCTGTTCACCGGCTGCTGTGTGACGTTCCCACGCGTTGGAATTCGACGTTACACATGCTACCAACAACGCAGGGCAGTTGTAGACTGCCAGCTCATCCCCCGAGGTGGTAGTCAGGCCAGTCAGCTTCCTCATGTCTATGTTGAGGAGTGGACGTGGATGGCTGGCATCTGCCAGGTCTTAGGTCCCTTTGAGGAGGCAACAGAGATGGTCAGTGGTGATGCACACATCATCTGTGTCACCATCCCTCTGTTGTGCCTCATCCAGAACTCCTTGAGGAACCTAAGATCTGAGGATTCAGCAGTGTCACAGGAGGTGGGGGAAGACAGTGACATTGAGAGCACCCTGTTGTCAGTTTCGCAGCGCGAAATTGAGGAGGAGGAGGAGGCTGAGGAGGAGGAAGAAACTCTTGGGCACCATGCATCAGGGGGTGATTCCATGCTACCTGTTGAGCGGGTATGAGCTGAGGAGGATGAATTGGGGTCGGAGGAAGGGGGGGAGGAGGAGATGGAGAGTCCGCTAAGTGAGGAGGCTGAAAGCTTGCGTGTTGGCACAGTAGGGCACATGGCAGACTTTATGCTTGGCTGTCTTTGTCGTGATCCCCGGGTCAAGAGGATACTGTCCACCAATGACTATTGGGTGTACACCCTCCTTGACCCACGCTACAAGGACAACTTTGCCCAACTTATACCTGTGGAGGAAAGGAGCACCCGAGTCACTTTCTACCACAAGGCCCTGGTTCAGAAACTGCTACAGGCCTTTCCAGACCAGTCGAGCAACAGGGGGCGGACTGCAGTGGCTGAAGTTGGAGAGGAGAGGAGGGGGAAAGTCAGTGTAGGTGCCAAGGGCAGGGGTACACTATTCCATGCTTTTGCCAAGTTTCTTAAACCCCAGCAAGAGAGTACGACACAGCCACAGGGCAGGCAGTACAGCAAGATGGTGAGGGAGTATGTCGCGGACCAGACCAACGTCCTGACCGATAACTCCACGCCATATAATTACTGGCTGGCCAAGCTGGACAGGTGGCCAGAACTTGCGCAGTACGCTCTTGAGGTGCTTGCCTGCCCTGCTGCAAGTGTACTGTCTGAAAGGGTTTTTAGTGCCGCCGGGGGTATCATTACGGACAAACGGACGCGCCTGTCCACCGACAACGCCGACATCCTCACGTTCATCAAGATGAACAGGTCATGGATATCCCCCCAGTTCTCATCCCCACCTCAGGCTACCTCCTAAATTGCTTGCTTTCCTCCTCCTCCTCTTCATCTGAGTTGCATATGCAACAATTTTTCAGAAAAGTCATCCGGGTTCCTACTAACAATTTTTCAGGAAAGTCATCCGTCTTTCTACTAACAATTTTTCAGGAAAGTCATCCGGCTTTCTAAAAACAATTTTTCAGGAGTCATGCGGCTTTGTAACCAAATTTTTTATGAAAGGCCATGGGGTTCTATACACACAGTGCTGACGGAAGCCCATCAGCCTTTCTAAACACAATGCCCACTGACTCTCAGGGGCGTTGCTAGGCTAAAACATTCGGGGCCTGGGCCCCTGATGTTTTCTCCCAGGCCTCGAATGTCCTGCCTGTTAGACAAATACAATTGTATTGCCATCCTCAGGACAGCAGTACAATTGAATCTAACAGACTGCAAGATATGTAGGACCTGTGATGACATCACAGGTCATGTGATCAGTGCCGTCCAATCCTGCACTGGTCACATGACTGTGACATCATCACAGGTCCTTTCCCCTGTCTTCTAAACTAAAGAGCAGAATTGTGGTGAAGAAGCTGCAGTGAGCACTGCTACATCAGAAGAGGTAAGTGAAGGGAGAAGCAGAGGGATGCTGGGAGTTGTAGTTATTTAACTGGGACTGTATGTTAGGGCAGAAGGGAGGGATGTTATCATGGGACTGTGTGTTGGAGGTGACTTGGGTAGGGTTCTGTTAGGGTACATTCACACCTGTGGCATGGGACTCCGGCAGGCTGTTAGGATCCATGCTGCCGCAGGTGCACGTGTGGGGCTGGAACTATGCTCCTGCCCCATTGACTGTAATGGGGGCGGGCCATGGATACGACTGCAGCATGGCAACTCCTGCCGCAAGGTGGCCGGAACAAAAGTACAGCATATTGTACTTTTGTTCTGGCCGTCTCTCAGCAGGGTTTGCCATGCTGTGGCTGGATCCGTGGCACGCCCACATTACAGTGAATGGGTCAGGAGCATAGTTCCGGCCCCACACGTGCACCTGCTGCAGCACAGATCTGGCGGGCTGTTCACCCACCGGAACAGCCTGCCATAGTCCCCTGCCACAGGTGTGAAACTAGCATTAGGCTACTTTCACACTTGCATTGTAAGGATCCGTTTGTGAGATCCGTCACAGGCTCTCATAAACGGTCCAAAACTGATCAGTTTTGTCCTAATGCATTCTGAATGGAAAAGGATCCGTTCAGAATGCATCGGTTTTGCTTCAGTTCAGTCTCCATTCCATTTTGGAGGCGGACACTAAAACGCTACTTGCTGCGTTTTGGTGTCCGCATGAAGAAACTGATCCAAACCGGCTATTTAAAAGATAATACAACCGGATCCATTCAGAACTGATGCAGACGGTTGTATTATCATGATGGAAGCGTTTTTGCTGATCCATGACGGATCCAGCAAAAACGCTGGTGTAAAAGTAGCCTTATTTACATTGGACTGTGGTGTGGAGTGATGTTATTTACATGGGACTGCATGTTGGAGGTGGCTCAGGGCAGGTTTATGTTATTTACATGGGACTGTGGGGGGGGGAGTGATGTTATTTACCCGGGACTGCATGTTGGATGTGGGAAGGAAGTGATGTTATTTACATGGGACTGTATGTTGAAGGCGGCTGTCGGAGGGAGTGATATTTACATAGGACTGTATGTTAATGACGGCTACGGGAATGATGTTATTTACAGGGGGCTGTAGATAGAGAGAGATGTTATTTACATGGGACTGTATATTGGAGGGGGCTGGAGAGATGGTGTGATGTTATTTACAGAGGAGGGAAATAGCTTTATTTACATGGGACTATATGGCGGAGGGGCTGAGGAATTATAATTTCTGAGGACACTAAAGGGAGGAATATAACTACAGTGGGCACTTCAGGGTGAGCATTATAACAGTAGGGGGAGCGATATAAATACTGGGGGCACTGTAGGGGTAATATAAATCCAGGGGACATTAGGCGTTCTTATTACTACTGGGGGCTCTATAGGAGGGACTTATAGATCTGCCTTATTTCTACTAAGAGCACTATGGGGGCATTATTACTACTGAGGAGTCTGTACAGAGCTTTATTACCACTGGGGGAACAATAGGGGGCCTTATTACTACTGGGGGCTCTATGAGGGCATTATTAATACTGGAGGACTCTTCTAGTAATGGGGACAATCTTGGGGAGCATTATCAGTGCTGGGGTCACTGTAGGGTGCAGTGTTACTAACGATGGAATTACTATTGATAGTACTATTACAATGAGGGCACTATTATTTCTTCTGGTTAGTATTTGGGGGTACCGGGGAGCACAGCGAGCATCAGGATAAGACTGTGGGGACTCCAGGTTGGGGGATGATGATAGAAATGTGAGGAAGCTAAGATGTCCATGTGTCACACTCTGCAGAGATGAGACGGCTAAAAGACGTTGTCTGGACCAAGTGGAGAAGATGATGATAGAGAAGATCTACATCAGAGGAGACATTACCTGGGAGGCCCTGGATGTGAGGTATGTGCTGCTGTATAGCAGGGTTGGGGCGAGAGTCGACATAGAGAATTGGGCCATATTCATTGGGGCTTGGGCCCCGGATCTTTTGAGACCCTAGCAACGCCCCTGCTGCCTCTCCCAAGCGGTTGTGGTGCTGATGTTGCCTCACACTTAAAATTGATCTGTTCCACTCTCTTTCCTCGGGCTGTCTGCGGAGAAGGCAGACGCTCCGAACCGGTATCATGGCGGCTCTCCGGCCCCTCATTAAGCCCAGGATCGTCAAGAAGCGGACGAAGAAGTTCATCCGCCACCAATCAGACCGTTATGTAAAGATTAAGCGTAACTGGCGTAAACCCAGAGGTATTGAAAACAGAGCCCGCAGGAGGTTCAAGGGGCAGATCCTGATGCCCAACATTGGGTACGGTAGCAACAAGAAGACCAAACACATGCTGCCCACAGGGTTCCGCAAATTCCTGGTCCACAATGTCAAGGAGCTCGAGGTTCTGTTGATGAGCAACAAGTCCTTCTGTGCAGAAATCGCCCACAACGTCTCCTCAAAGAACCGAAAGACCATTGTGGAGAGAGCGGCACAGCTCGCCATCAAAGTGACGAACCCCAACGCCAGACTGCGCAGAGAAGAGAACGAATAAATATCTCTGTGGTTATTTTTGCTAAATAAAAGTTAAATAAACACAAAAAAAAAAATTGATCTGTTCCTGTGCCTGATCCACCCAAGTTGAATCTGTCCCATCATGAGAAATTCCCCCCCAAGGAGTCCCCACTGTAACTTGCTTCACTTTCAACTACCTAACCCCCCGACACCTGTGTCTCGCCATTGTCCACCACCTCCTCAGACAACACTGGAAAATCCCCACTGTCAGCACACTGAGACTGCAAAAGGTCTTGCGAATTGGGGCAGAGAATGTTCTGGGGTAGCACATCAGGGAAGGGGTGACTATGGGGTTCCAGGGAGTACGTGACCACATGCAATCTCCATCCAAAAAGTCATACTGAGGCTCACCACCATGCTTTACACTGCAATCTTATTACTGAGGCTCACCACCATGCTTTACACTGCAATCTTATTGAAAGACAGACAATCAGGGGTTCACCGCCAGGTTGTCAGGCAGCATTTTTAAGTGGGTCACCATTACCGTGTCCCTGAAAATTGCCTTGGGGTCATCACCAGACTATTGGCCAGATTTAGAAAAAATGGTGCAATTAGGGAGCCTCAGAGGCATCCCTACATGCTGCCCCTGGTGTTTCCTATCCATTTCCAAGGTGTTTCCATCTTTTTCTGAGGTTTTCACATGTTGGGGCAAACTGACTGTGCAGAACCTTTGGCCCCTGCAAAAATATTCGGGTCTCCCATAGACTTTAATGGGATTCGTGATTCGGCTCGAACCCACGAATCCCGTGGAAAATTCGGGCCGAATTCCAAATCCCCGAATATTTTAGGATTCGATCAACTCTAATTATGATCAAAACATATCTGTGCCCACCTACCAGCGCCAGGGTCAAGCAGGATCTACTCTATACCTACCTATGCCGCAGGGCATCTATATTCAGGAGAGCAGACCCTGCACATATAGTGTGCTGCTCCTAGTCACCTCTATGTGCATCAGCAACTAATGAGAGGAGGAGCCCGCACAGCTATATGTACCACCTTAATCAAGGCGGTCTGGTTGATAGGAAGATGCCCAACGGCATAGGTAGGTTTAGAGTAGGACCTGCCTAACTGAGACCACCTTGGCACTGATAGACAGGCACAGATGTGCTTTGATCAAAATATATTGGCTAAGAGTCTCAGATTTATTATCGAACATCAGGCTGTCAGAATTAGGCAGTATTTGTAAATCTGCTCTAGTGTCTATTACCCAGATGCCTTCACTATAGGGTAAAATACTTGTCGTACAAGTGAGTGTTAAAATAACTAGTAAAATTCAGAAACTCTCCAGCACAATTCCCATTTGAAGTCTCCGAACCCAGAATGCTCCCAAGGCAGGCAGAGCAGGGCTGGATAGCACCGCTGAGATCCTCTGACAGCGCCAATAATAACCCAGTGTCTGTATTTTTGTCTCCTACATCATGATACTATTGCGATGCCTGTTTCAGTCATTTCATATTGCAAACTATACCTAACAACCATCAGTAATAAAATCCCCGTTGTCTTCCACTAAAACGTTCCTCCTCCCTGTAGAGTGAAACGCATTAAATTTCCTTTTTTAACCCCTTTTCTACCGCTTGCAGAAGACCCAGACGATGAGCCTAGCACACGGTATTTAAGGAAATGAGTATTGGAATTGTCTAATCACACTGGGGTAAGTGAATAAGAGTGGAATAAAGTGCATATAAGCCAGCAGGTGGAGGAACATGTTACTAAATGACAGCGAGCGGCAGCAGAGTGAGAGAAAGAGGCTGAGCTGTACTGGGAGGGAGGGAGGGGAGAGAGGAAAGCAGTGGGAACTCTCTGGATGCGATAACGCTTAAGAGTCCCTGCTGCTGATACTGCTACCGGCTGCTGTTCCATACACACTCCTGTCCTGTGATGGATTAGTTAGCTTAGACAAAAGGTGCTTCTACTCCGATAACTTGCCTACTCTTCCCAGCTGCCTCCGAGAGCTTGGCATTTGGAATAAATGACTGATACGAGATCACTTCATACAGGAATTCATCTGCATGGGAAATGAATGCTGCGGGGAAGCAGCTTCCACCCCAACTAGAGCGCCCGGTCAGCCTGTTTGTGCCAACTTGGGCAAGTACTTTTCTTCGTTATCTAATCTTTCTTTTCTTAATACTCATTATTATAATGATAGATGATGCCAAGCTAATAGTGACCATATGGATAGTGTTTCTCCAGAATGTCCTGACTCTGTGTTGGTCTTCATTGAACATCATCTTCATCATCATCATGCACTTTCTTTTTTTGTTTTTTTTTTTCCATTTCACATGGATCTACAGCTAGGATCAGTTAAGTATTCTTATCTTCTGGTGCCTCATACAAAATCTTCCTGAGATTGCCATTAGAGCTGCCAAAATGATCAGCCCCAGGTTTCGAACCATGATATCTATTAGCGCCCACAATAAGTACGGAGCTGAAAAGTGACTGGTATCTGTAGGATTAAAATGGCATCATGAATCATCACTGTAGTCACCAGAATTATCATTTTATCCACTTCCTTTCAGCTTTTTGTGTCTGTATTAATTCCAGGTAGGAGGCATGAGCTCCGATGTCCTTCTAGATAGAGTGAGACTGTGTGGAGAGGCGTACTGCTATTTAGCCAGTGCTAATGTAAAAAGTATGCAGCCATGCTTGTATCTCCGGCAGAGGAGCACTAAAGTAAAAGCAGTGCAGGAACCACAACTGTTCATCCACTCTGCATGCCTTACTTTGAATTTGATGCTTGAAATAGTAACTGATTTCTGTACTTTTACTGACATATCGTACAAACGTTCTGATTTCTGCATAAAGCAATAATTGTGATTTACATTAAGTAAAAAGCATATAAATAGTAGCTGGGGAAGATATAGCAGAGCTGAAATAGTTGCTACTGTTAAGGGGGAATCTTTGCTTCATGGACATCAAATTCTATCTATCTATCGATCATAGAAATATTACATTTTACGCTGTTTATACTGATCTACTGTATTTGAGCAATAAGAAAAGAAAAAAATCAATTTGTTCAGGGATAAAGATTATTTCTAAAAGCCTCAGAATACTGTAAAAAAAATAATAATCTTAAACCTTACCAATCCCACACTTCTCTGGGATCCTTTCAGGTCCCCTGCTAGTCTCTACTTCCTGGTGCCTCTCGACATGCAGGAACTGACCCTTCATCATTGACTGTGGCCAGGTCATTTCTTATGTGTGGTGAGGCACCAGGAAGTAGAGATCGGTGGAGTACCATGAAGGATCGGAGTAGCAAGGGATCAGTAACATGAGCATGAAGTATTATTTTTTTTTTCTACAGCATGCTGAGGTTTTCCTAAATTATACTCATCCTCAGACCACCCCTTTAATATATTTCACAAGTTTCTGTATGACTTTTCATTTTGACAGCATAATGGTTATGATAATAATCATTCATATGACATTTATTTTAATAACAGAGTGTAGAGGTGAAATCTGGAAATCCAGAAAGAGAAGTAAATAAGAGCTATTACTTAGTAACCGTGATAACCCCATGGCTTCTCCTCAATCTGCAATGCTAAATACAGTCCCGTTTTATGGGGCGGTAAATGCCAAGGGCAGTATGAAGACAGAAGAGAAACTTTCTAGGAAAATTACAGTTCAGGTTTTGCTAATACTAGAATATCACATGTCGTATACAACTCATGAAGTCCATGCGATCCCATAAAGAACTGAGGTTGTCCAATGCTCTTTAGTTAAACATGGTGTAATATCTCAGTGGTACAGTATTCTTTTCACATTCAGTTTGGCATATGATTCACATCCACAACTAAATAATTTGGGTTGACTCATATATGATCTTGGGATAGTGCTAGCTCTATCTGTCCATCTGTCCAAGTGAAGGCTTTACTTCACTTGGGATTGGTGATAGCAGAGATAGACATCTCCATCCCACTATGTCCCCAGCTAGATACCCTGGTCAAACCTCTCTGCACTTTATATTCATGTTGGTTTAGATACAGACCGGTGCATGCAGCTTTATTTACACCAATTAGCCATGGCATTAAAGCCAGGTAGAGTAAATTGAGTAAAATTGACTATTTTTTACAATAGCACATACAGTATATATGTTTAGGCAGCAGTTTCTGAAGCTGATGTATTGGAAGCAGGAACATGGGAAAGTGCAAGGTTCTAGGCAACTTTGACAGGTTAGGATGGTTATGGCTAGCTGACTGGGTCATCTCCAAAACAACAGGTCTTGTGGGGTGTTCCTGTTATGCAGTGGTAACTATCTACATCTACAGGTAGTGGTCTAAGGAAGGGCAACTGGTCAACAGGCAACAGGATCATGGGTGCCCAAAGCTTGCTGATACATTTGGGAAATGAAGGCTAGTCTCCCTGGCCCTGCTACAATGTCATTATCATATGTCAGGTGTTGGAGCTCGACGGCAGTGATATGTATTGCAGTGAGGGTGCCGGCCTTCTTGAAGTGTCACTAGAATTGAACAATGTGTGGAGTGAGGGTGCTTTATTTGAAAGGTCCTAGTAGCAACCCTTCCTGAAAAGACCAAAATACAGTAAAACAAAACTTGATATCACTCTAGAGCTGCCTAATATAATTAGTAGGCCAGTGTCATTCATTATTTTCTACACCAGTTTGTGGCGTAGAAAATGGCTTCAATCTACGCCAGCAAGGGAGCTGGTGTAGATTTAAAGGGGTATTCCCATCTCACAAATTTGGTTTGTATAGTTAGATGTAGCCATACCAATATTACTACTGATAGAATGTATTTACATAAAATGTACCGTTTAGAAGATTTGCCTATTTGTATAGGCATTGTCCCACACACATCAGTTAGGCCATTGCGGCCATGTAGTAGTGGTGACCGGTTTGCTCCTTTTCAAAGCCGCTCTGAGGTAACTGCTGTATTGTGAACGCACATTGCATGAGCATGCGGAGACACATCTTAGGGTACTTTCACATCTTAAGGTACTTTCACATCTGCGTTTTTGGACACCACCAGTCCAAAACGCAATGGTCAGAATCCGTCCAAAACGCAGACTTTATAAACGGATCCTGCTCCATAGAGATGAATTGATCTTGGAACAGGATCTGTTTCTATGCGTTTTGGACGCGCAGACAAAAATGCTACAACCCTAAGACGTGTCTCCGCATGCTCATGTAATGTGCGTTCACAGTACAGCAGTTACCTCAGAGCAGGTTTGAACAAGAGCAAGCCGGTGACCACAATTACATGGCCGTGGTGGTTGTAACTAGGGGCAACGGCCTGACTGATGTGTGTGGGACAATGGAATACAAATAGGAAAATCTTCTAAACGGTACATTTTATATAAATACATTCTATTAGTAATAATATTGGTATGGCTATATCTAACTATACAAACTACATTTGTGAGATGGGAATACCCCTTTAAATCTGTCTAGCGGCCTGCTAGAAGAAGCACCAAAGTTACATAGAGGCCTGTAACTCTACATAACTTTTGCGCTTCCTCCAGCAGTGCAGGTAGACTTAAGACTGGCATGGAAACCGTCGATCTTAATAAATGAGCCCCTAAGTGTCTTTGGGAAAGTGTAATATTTCCTTGTTTGAGCTACTATAAAGAAGTTAGTAGTTTTGCGATAGAAGACAAGAAAAATCTGAATAATAACTGTAATGTGAGCACAATATTAGAACCTCCTGTACCTGTTTATGTTGATAGTGTGACTTATGTATGCAAAGAATACAGGTATTTTTTTCCCAATACACACCTTTGACAAAACTTTCAGGCACTACCTCAACAAGTGAACTACATGAGCTGCATGTAAAGATAACCATGGTACCTGAGGCCACCCACAATATACAGCATGTCAGTTTTAGATGTTATGAGATATCTTTACTGCTCCAGTGGTGACAACAAAGTCCAAAGATCACTTTCATGAACAATTAGGTATGTAGGTATATTTTAAGAATCAGTCTGCAATCAGTTTGGATCTCCATGCTGTGAGACCACTGATTGCTAGAACATAGTTGCAGTGGTGCTAACAAATGCATCATGCTCTTTTGGATCCTTTTTGGCTTTATATTTATAAACTTTGCGATTTCTTCATTTAGTAGAATAATACATTGCATAATGCAAAATGGTCTAAAGTAAGCCAACCATGAATTGGCATAAAGTTCGACAAAAGTGTCTAAAGATGTGCCACATTTATTATATAGTATGAGCCACTGTGATACATTTGACACATTCTATCCTGTTCTTACCTATCTAAATTAAAATTTAATTTTTCATAATGAATTACAACAAATTCAGCATAAATATTCTAGAAGCAAGCCTACCAGATCTAGACTCAACTACAAAAGAAAAGGTATTAGTATACTGTCTGAATTTCAGTTGGTCAAGAGCCTTGAGTCCTTCAAATATTTATCCATCCAATATTTATCCATTTATTCATCATTAGATGAAAAGTTTTATTAACTTCTACATATCCATTATGCGTTATCCTTAATGGCCTTCAACACATTCTAACTCAAAAATACAGAAATTAACACTTGACCTCAGTTATTAAAGTATCAAAATTCTTTTGTTTGGTTTCGGAATGTGATGTTAATTCCCGGGCTCCACTGTAGGCACTTCATTGTATTTTCTTTTTGTCATTATCTATACTTTGTAATTGTTATTTTCTTTATGTTGAATGAAGGTGATAGGTGCCCTCAATGCTTGTAACTTTTATTGCAAAATCTAATAATTTTTTTAAAAAAATTACTGAAAATTGCTGCCCTCAACTGTAATTCCTATAAAAGAATGTCCTTTTTCTATAGCTTATTACTTAATATATTACCAAATAAAATTGACATATTCAAGGAAGACCTAAATAAACAACAACTGTTGGTAGAAACTAAAAATAGTTGTATCTTTAAAAATATGGGACACAGATTTAACATTGTTAAATTGACATAAACATTGATTACTCATAGTAACATAGTTTATAAGGTTGAAAAAAGACTGTCCATCTGTCCATCCAGTTCGGCCTGTTATCCTGCAAGTTGATCCAGAGGAAGGCAAAAAACTCCTGTGAGGTAGAAGCTAATTTCCCTCCTGACTCCAATCAGGCAATCAGAATAACTCCCTGGATCAACGACCCCTCTCTAGTAACTATAACCTGTAATATTATTACCCTCCAGAAATACATCCAGGCTTCTCTTGAACTCTTTTAGTGAACTTACCATCACCACCTCCTCAGGCAGAGAGTTCCATAGTCTCACTGCTCTTACCGTAAAGAATCCTCTTCTATGTTTGTGTACAAACCTTCTTTCCTCCAGATGCAGAGGATGTCCCCTCGTCACAGTCACAGTCACAGTACCAGTCCTGGGGATAAATAGATCATGGGAGAGATCTCTGTACTGACCCCTGATATATTTATACATAGTTATTAGATCTCCCCTCAGTCATAGTTTTTTCTAAAGTGAATACCCCTAATTTTGATAATCTTTCTGGGTACTGTAGTCCACACATTCCAGTTATTACTTTAGTTGCCCTCCTCTGAACCCTCTCCAGCTCTGCTATGTCTGCCTTGTTCACAGGAGCCCAGAACTGTACACAGTACTCCATGTGTGGTCTAACTAGTGATTTGTAAAGTGGCAGGACTATGTTCTCATCACCGACATCTATGCCTCTTTTGATGCAACCCATTGTCTTATTGGTCTGACACTGGCTTCTGCAGCTTAGTTTGCTGTTCACTAAAATTCCTAGGTCCTTTTCCATGTCAGAGTTACCCAGTGTTTTACCATTTAGTATTCATTCTTTTGTTGTTACCCTAAACAAAGAATAGTTTTCACTACATTGTAACATTGGTCAACTTTGTTACCTTTTTATGCATAAAACTCAAAAATAAATTATAAAAAAAGACTTTCTTATTATTATTATTTTTACCTAATAAGTTAATAAATCTTCCCTAGTTTATCAGATTTATACTGTATAAATATATAATATTTGAATTTTACACAGGGTGGCCCACAAAAAAGTAGGCCACCTCCAGCGATATTATGACAGGATGAGCAAGTGCATTGTTTTTTTTTTTAATTACCCACAAGTCACAAAAGATGCTGAAAGTAGTCCCCGTTCATGTCTCTGCATCTTTGGGCAGGTCGGCTTATGTTGGCTGATACTGCTTAACAAGCACTGGCTGATACTGCGTAACAAGCACTGTACCGCTCGGCTCCCCTGCGCTCGCACGGGCGCAGGCAGCTGCTTCCGTCGGCTGAGGAGGACGGAAGCGGCTGCCTGCGCCCATGCGAGCGCAGGGGAGCTGAGCGGTACAGTGCTTGTTACGAGCACGTTCGCTCATCTCTAGTTGTAAGGTTCGCTTTCAGTTAATCCGGGGGATAACCCCTTGCTCACAGTTCGCTCCTCCGTAAACAGTTCGTGAACCCATGCCAATGAGATCCGTTAACACATCTTGTTAGAAAAAGCAGGACATTTTTCTTCTGCAGCATCACTGTTGAAGAGCTGCACTATGTGCACAAAGATTCATAGATGTGAACGAGGACCACTTTCCACATCTTTTGTGGGTAATTAAAATAAACAATCCACTTGCTTGTTCATCTTGTCATGCTATCACTGCAGGCGGGTAACTTTTCTGTGGGCCATCCTGTATTACCTACTTAGGCCTTGTTTACACATCAGTTATTTGATCAGTTATTTCCATTAGTTATTCTGAGCCAAAACCAGGAGTGGAGGCTACACAGAGATAAGGTATAAAGAAAAGATCTGCACCTGTTCTGTGTTTTTGACCCGCACCTGGTTTTGGCTCACAATAACTGATGGAAATAACTGATCAAATAACTGATGTGTGAACAAGGCCTAAGGGATGCAACAAGGTTATATTGAGGAGAGCACTAATTAACCAAATAGCCCCCTGACTCAAGCATTTGTAACAAGGTAATGTCTTTTTAAAATAAAATATTTCTAAGTACATAACATCTATTTTTACATGTTAACTTCAGTCAAATATTAGCATAGTAAGGAAATTACTGCTGTTTCTGGAATAGTGGGTGGACACATGTACATTGTTCCTTTATGCCCTGTTTTCTGTGTGTGCATGCCTATTGTTTTGTACTATATTGTCTTCTACACGTATAATGCATTCATGTACAGCAAAAACACATAAAGACCACTAATGTATAGAATAAAAATTGCAGAATGCATGATGAATAATGTGTCTTATTCCTTTGAATTTTCACAACGTCTGAATTATGCAGACGCACTAGCAAGAGCAACTGCTGGGAATTACCTGGATTGCTCCCATGTGTGAAGGAAGCTTTTCCAGTAATAGAAGCCAAGGGTATAATTTTCATTTTGTAACTTCACAATATAAACGTAAAAAATATTGCTGAATTCCTCTAACATAAGTTTTCATGATATAAAAAAAAATCACACCTATTGAGGTATTAAGCTCTCATTTAGAAATGATTGTGCCACTATTACTTCTTGTACTCAGATATACATGCTATACTCTTACAGTGAACTTTCTTGCATCGGAATTCTCAAATGACCTTTGAAAATTGTTTATTTCTTAGTAGCAGAGGCAGGTCATGGGTGATTTATGAAGCCCTTAGGAACGCAATGTATAATTTCTTTAGATGATTCACTACCTTCTCATCTTTACTCTTCGCCCTCATATTGTGGTCAGAAATAGCTCTGAAACCTTCATTATAATTCCTCATTGTTTAGAGACCCTCATTTGTCTAATCGCTAAGGAGCAGAAGTAGCCTCCTTATTCTTCTACTTATGTGTTTATTTCATAAATGCTTGATGTAATATGGAAGCTTTCTAGAAAAGTTGGAGAGCAATTTCCACATGTCTTCCATGCGTTTAGCTCCTATGGTGTAGTAAAATTTTCAAACTATCATTTTTATGGGTTTGTCTTCTCTGGACAATCCCCACTTGTCAGAAAGGTCACTTGGCAATGATCTGATCAGAAAGTACCCCCCTTGCTGAGACCACCAGTGACCAAATCTAATCTATGTGTAAACTTGACAGTAAGGCCTCGTCCACATTTCCATTTTTCACCGACGTGTGCTGTCCGCATTTTTCACGGACAGCACATGTACCCATTGATTTAAATGTATCTGTTCACATTTCAGCATTTTTCTACTGAGCGTGGGTCAGTAAAAAAATCACGGGGACATGCACTACTTTGATCCGTGATGCGGACCAAGCACGCCCATTGAAGTCTATGGGTCCGTGAAAATCACTGACACACATCCGTGTTGTGTCCGTGATGCGTCCGTTTTTCACTGATGACTAATAGGAGATTCTTTGGAAATCAATTTTCAGCTGAGCAACGTCAGTGAAATACGGATGCCACACGGATGGTAAAAACGAACACACGGACCAGCCACGGATCCTTCACGGACAGCTTCGCGGATGAAACACGTACGCTTTTTTTCACGGATGTGTCACTGACACGGAAATGTGGACGAGGCCTAAGGCTCCATTCACACATCCTGTTTTTCTTTCCTGATTCGATCCTGATGTTTTCAGGACCCATTGAAATGAATGGATCCAGATCAGGATCAGGATCGAATCGGGAAAGAAAAACAGGACGTGTGAATGGAGCCTAAGTGTTCAACTTCCCTACAGCATCACCACAGGGGAAATTAAGCATTACAAGACAGGACAGGTCTTCCAGAGTTAGGGGTTGTTCACATATCAGTTATTTGATCAGTTATTTCCATCAGTTATTGTGAGCCAAAACCAGGTGCGGGTCAAAAACACCAAACAGGTGCAGATCTTTTCATTATATCTGATCTCTGTTTAATGTCCACTCCTGGTTTTGGCTCACAATAACTGATGGAAATAACTGATCTAATAACTGATATGTGAACAACCCCTAAGAGATGCTTCTTTTAGCCACTCTTCACTCAGGCCAGGATATGAGCACCTCTCTATGAACTATTGAATCAAATCAGGATAATTATTACATTTGCCTGCAGTCCCATGGAAAGCAAAAGATAACACGTGGTGATATTACCAAGAGTGTGGCAAACAACAGGATACATCTACTTAATCTATAAGGTTAGGTTCACATCACATTTGAGAGCAATATTTAGTGAATATAATGAGAAATTCCCTTACGTACATGTCCAATGTGTCATTAACCAGACTGGTACATGTCAATATAGCTTTAGCTGTGTTTAAAAAGCACAGTAGAATGTGTTTTTCAATACAATTATATGCAAGAAAAAACCCTGCTATGTCAGCTAACGTAAATATCTGGTGTTGCATGGGTGTGTGCATCACTGCTTGAGAAAAGTCCCAGTAAGAGGACTAAAACATTGCTGTCTGGTGATTAAAGAACATTACATTTGATCTACTTTTTGGGGAGTGACATGAATTATATATATATATATATATATATATATATATATATATATATATATATATATTTAATTATTATTATAAATTTTTTTTTCAGATGCTATTTCTTACCTAGAAGTACCCATAGTTGTATTGTTGTATTTGGCCCAATTAGAACAGAGCCAGTTTTCACCTTATGGACAGAGCCAAATTTTGCAAATCTGACATGTATTGTATGACGCTATGTGCTAATAACTTTTAAATGCCTTCACTTACGAAACCTTATATGGATTTGTTTTCTTGTGGCACATTGTATTTCATGTTAGAGGTAAATTTGGGTTTATATGTTTAACTTTATTTAGAAAATGTTTTTAGAAACAATGTTTCAAATTTCCTGACTTTTTTAAGGACCAATTCAATATTGAAGTGACTTTGAGGGGCTTACATTATAGAAATCATTAATACATGGTCCTATTTTAGAAACCACATCCCTCAAATTATTCAGTGAATTTAGAAATGTTGTTGCATTACATTATTACAATAAAATGCGCATTTTCAAGGAGTAACAGGAAAAAAAAATTACCCCACAATTTATTACTCATTTTCTCCCGAACACGGCAGCACTCCATGTGCGGTCATAAACTGCTGTATGGGCACACCAGAAGGCTAGGCAAGGAAGGAGCACTACTACAGTATATGGCTTTTGCAGGGCAAGTTTTGCTGAGATGATTTTTGGGTACTTTGTCATATTTCCAGAGAACTTGAAGTACCCCTACAGTGGAAACACAAGGTGTTGTGAGCACAAAGACCCCACAGGTATAGAATTTAAAAACAGTTTCATAGAATTTAGAAATATTTTGCAGTGAAAATGAAAAAAATACATGTTTTACAATTAAATGCTGCTTGAGTCCCAATTTTTTCATTTTCACAAGGGGTAACAGGGGAAAATTTACCTCTTGCTGTTTGGGGGACTGCACCAGGGAAACGTTGCCCTGGTACAAAATGGGCACCATACCTTCCAGAAGTACTGGGGCCTTCTCCGTCTTCATTTTGAAAAATTAGGGCCTTGATTACCACCTCTTAAAACTGAATGACTTTTCCTGCCTGACCTGCAGATCTGAATAACACGTAAGCATTATACAATGCCATCTGCACAATGTGCATGTTCATCTTTTTGTGCACATTGCAGTCTGGCTTAGGGGTAGTGGTTCCTTGTACAGGGTCAGGGGAGCTGATGTTCCTGTGAAAGTGGTCAGTATAAGGACTAGTGTTAATCGAGCACCGTGATGCTCGGGTGCTCGAGTGCTTGGCCGAGCACCCAAGTATAATGGAAGTCAATGGGAGAACTCGAGCACTAAACCAGGCAACCCCTGCTCTGAAGAGGGAAGGGTGTCTGGTTCATAGGTAAAGTTGAGAAAATGGTGGAAACACCACTGAAATGCTTTGAAAACAGCATGGGGAGGATGTCTGGATGTATCTTGGACACAGAAGTCGCTGCTAGGAACGATGTTGTCCGAGTATTACGCCACTTTTACGGAATGACAAGAATACCCTCCAAAACCGAAGATTAGGAAACATATATTTACTTGTACGTAAAGCGCAAGTGCTTCCAAAAATTACAAGGAAGAGGCACTCCGATACAACCGGTATATCACATAAAGGAGGGCCTCATTCACATTGTGGTACAATTGTTCATGTCGTGGGACTCCAACACTCATAAAGCCTATCCACAAAGTGAAAGGGCTGCCAAAAATTACAGACAATGCAATACACTCATTATTACAAATAAAGGAGGGCATCATACACACCCTTGAAAAATTATAATTGATGGCCTGCTGGTGACCATCTAAAACATTAGGCGTGAGGGTCTGCTGCTGAGCTGACACTCTAAAACATTAGGGGTGAGTGCCTACTGCTGATCTGTCCATCTAAAACATTATGGTTCAGGGCCGGCTGGTGAGCAGACCGTCTAAAACAGGCATCCCCAAACTGAGGCCCTCCAGATGTTGCAAAACTACAACTCCCAGCATGCCCGGACGGCCTACAGCTATCAGCCTACAGCAGGGCATGGTCGGAGTTGTAGTTTTACAACAGCTGGAGGGCCGCAGTTTGGGGATGCCTGGTCTAAAACCTTACGGTTGAGGACCTGCTGGTGAGCTGACCGTCTAAAACCGTATGGTTGAGGGCCTGCTGGCGAGCTGACCGTCTAAAACATTATGGTTGAGGGCTGGCTGGTGAGCAGGCCGTCTAAAACTTCATGGTTGAGGGCCTGCTGGTGAGCTGACCGTCTAAAACATTATGGTTCAGGGCCTGTTGGTGAGCTGACTGTCTAAAACATTATGGTTCAGGGCCTGCTGGTGAGCTGACCGCCTAAAACATTATGGTTCAGGGCCTGCTGGTGAACGTCGAGGGCAGCCTAATAAGCAGTTTCATATGATGGAGGATGAGGAGGAAGAGGACGAGAAGAGGAAGCATGTGGGCGCGGTGAAACAGTGTCTGCTGGCAGAGCACAAAAAAACAAAATCATCCAAAACTCCTAGCTTCAGTTTGGAGGGCGGCACAAGACAGGTTCTTGTTAGGTCAACATGTCAGGAGGAGGACCAGAGTGAGGTTAATTTTTTAGGTTAAAAAATTAGGGGTGAGGGCCTGCTGGTGAACCTCTTAAATCTTTAAAGGCAAGGGCAGCCTAATAAGCAGTTTGATATGATGGAGGAAGAGGACGAGAAGAGGAAGGGGTTCATGGGAATACAGTGTATTTAGTACACCCTAAAAGCCACATTTAAGGTTCCTTCATGTTAAGCCGCTTTCCTTTGGTGGGGTAGAGAAGTCAGGGGCAATCCAGGCCTTGTTCATTTTGATAAGCGTCAACCTGTCAGCATTTTCAGTTGTTATGTTGCAGTTGCAGTAATTATGCCCCCAGCGGCACTAAATACCCGCTCTGACAAAACGCTGGCGGCAGGGCAGGCCAGTACCTCCAAGGCGTAGAGCGCCAGTTCGCGCCACATGTCCAGCTTAGACACCCAATAATTATAAGGAACAGAGGGATCGCTGAGGACGTTGACACGGTCAGCTAGGTACTCCTTTACTATCTTCCAAAACTTTTCCCTCCTTGTGACACTAGGCCACTCATCAGGGTGAGGGTGCTGGCAGGGTGTCATAAAACTGTCCCAGGCCTTGGAGAGTGTCACCCTGCCTTTGTTGGAACTGCTGTGTGTTCCCCTCGTCTCCCCTCCTCAGGTGGCCAAGGAACTACGTACTCTGCCGCCAGCATGGTCATATGGAAATTTTTGGAGCAATTTTTCTACAAGGGCCTTCTGGTATTGCACCATTTTGCTTGCCCTCTCCACCACAGGAATGAGAGATGAGAAGTTCTCTTTGTAGCGGGGGTCAAGAAGGGTGAACAGCCAGTAATCGGTGTTGGCTAAAATGCATATAACGCAAGGGTCACGGGAAAGGCAGTATAGCATGAAGTCAGCCATGTCAGCCAAACAGACAAGGCTTCGCTCTCCTCACCAGGAGGATGACTCTCAATCTCCTCGTCCTCTTCCTCCTCTTCAGCCCATCCACGCCGATGAGATGGTGTAAACGTACTACCCTCTGTAGCGGTGGCTACCATCTCCTGCTCCTCCTCCTCGTCCTCCTCCTCCAATTCGCACTGAGAAGATGAACCAAGGGTGGTCTGGCTATCACCCTGTGTAGGGTCTTCCTCCATTTCCACTTCTTCCACACTCAAAGCATCCGCCTTTATTCTGAGCAGTGAGCTTTTTAGTAGACAAAGAAGTGGGATGGATATGCTGATAATTGCATTATCGCCGCTCACCATCTGTGTAGATTCATCAAAGTTGCGTAAAACCTCACAGAGGTCAGACATCAATGCCCACTCATCGTTTGTGAAGAGCTAAAGCTAGACTGGAAAGGCACCAACCGTGTTGCAGCTGGTTTTGCACTACTGCCCTCTGCTGCTCACAAAGCCTGCCCAACATGTGGAAGGTCGCTCAGGTTGCTCGGTGAGCTGGCAAGCACAAGCGCTGCTGCAGCGTTGCCAGGCCGGCTGCAGCTGTAGGTGACTTCACCAGTAGCTGAGGCAAATTGGGGTAGGATTTGAGAAACCGCTGAACCACTAAGTTGAAGACATGGGCCAGGCATGGTATGTGTGTGAGCTTGCCGAGCTCCAAAGCCGCCACCAAGTTGCAGCCGTTATCAGACACAACCATGCCTGGCTGTAGGTTGACTGGCGAGAGCCACAGCTCAGCCTGGTCTCTTATGCCCTGCCACAGCTCTGCGGCGGTGTGCTGTTTGTCACCTAAACAAAAAAGCTTCAGGACGGCCTGTTGCCGCTTCCTGACTGCTGTGCTACACTGCTTCCAGCTACTGACTGACGTTTGACTGGTGCTGCAAGATTCGAATTCTGAAGTGGAAATGGAGGAGGAGGTGGAGGAAGAAAAGGAGGGGTTGCAGCCGCTACTGTAGGTGGTGGCGGAAATCCGGATGGAAGTAGGGCCCGCAATCCTTGGCGTCGGTAGCACCTGTGCCATCCCAGTGTACGACTCGCTCCCAGCCTCCACAACGTTCAACCAGTGTGCCGTCAGGGAAATGTAGCATCCCTGGCCAGAAGCGCTTGTCCATGTGTCAGTTGTTAAGTGGACCTTTCCACTAACTGCGTTGGTCAGGGCACAGGTTATGTTTTGGGACACATGCTGGTGTAAGGCGGGGACGGCACACTGGGAAAAATAGTGGCTGCTGGGGACTGCGTAACGAGGGACAGGCCCCCACCATTAGGCTGCGAAAAGCCTCAGTGTCCACCAGCCTAAACGGTAACAATTCCAGGGCCACCAATTTGGAAAGTTGCGTGTTTAGTGCTATGGCCTGTGGGTGGGTGGCAGGGTATTTGTGCTTGCGTTCAAATGCCTGGGGTAAGGACATTTGAACGGTGCGCTGGGACACTGAAGTGGACGTGCTTGCTGATGGTTCTTGCGAAGGTCCAGGTGCAGGGTGGGAGGCATCTGGGCCTGCGTCTTGGACAGCACGTAACAGGGGAAGAGGAAGCAGTGGTGTGGCCGCAGACACCGATCGTGGACCCAGGCGTTCGGCACACCGATTAGGGTGCTTTGCTGCCATGTGGTGGATCATGCTGGTGGTGGTCAGGTTGCTGGTGTTTACGCCCCTGCTCATCTTGGTACGGCACAGGTTGCAAATTACAATCCGTTTATCGTCAGCACTTTCCTCAAAAAAGCGCCAGACTGCGGAACACCTACCCCTTGGCAAGGGAGATTGCCGCAAGGGGCTGCTCCGTGGAACATGCGGGCCTGGTTGACGTGGCCTGCCTTCTCCCTTTTGCCACCCCACTGCCTCTTCCAGCCTGTTGCGGTGCTGCGGATCCCTTCCTCTCTGTACTGCTGTCATCGCTCGGCTTGCCACCTTCCCAGGTTGGGTCAGCGATTTAATCGTCCACCACCTCCTCTTCCACTTCCTCACTCTGGTCCTCCTCCATGGTGACCTAACAAGAACCTGACTTAACTGCGTCTCATCCTCATTATCAACCTCTTGAGGCACTAATTGCCCTTGATTTATTGGCAACTGTGTCTCATCATCATTATCCACCTCATCAGACACTAATTTCCGTTCCCCACCGTCATCTTTTTTAGACTGTGGATGCTCATGAGTTTGCTCCTGTCCCTTTTCAAGCGGGCTTGGCGAGAGGCCCAAATCAAGGAACGGCGATGAAAAAAGCTCCTCGGAATATCCGAGTGTGGGATCACTTATTTGCCCAGAGTCTGCATGGTGGGAGGAAGGAGGATCAGGGTGAGGATGTGGTTGATCAGACTCTTGGCTACTAAGACTGGACTTCGTGGAAGAGAGGGTGGTGCTTAACTGACTGGAAGCATTATCTGCTGCAATCCAACCGACTACCTGTTCGCACTGGTGTGGCGTCAAGAGTGCTGTCTTGCGCCGCCCTGCAAACTATGACATAAAGCTAGGAGCTTTGGATGACTTTCTTTCTTGGGCTCTGCCAGCAGGCACAGTTTAACCGCGCCCAGAGCCATGGGCCTCTGCGTGCACATCAGCAGCACGTCCACTTCCCTGTCCCTTACTGCTCGCCTTACGCATATTAAATGGTATATATGCAAGATTGTCACAAGTACAGTACTGCAGATTTTTTTTAAGTGTATGAGCAGAAAAATAGCAATGGATGTCATATATATAGGATACAGTAATGTTATAATGCAGATGCAAAACAGGTAATGTCGCCTTGATTAACGGCAGAAAAAATAGCAACAGATGTCAGGTATATAGGATACAGTAATGTTATAATGCAGATGCAAAACAGGTAATGTCACCTTGATTAGCGGCAGAAAAAATAGCAAAAAATCGGAACGGATGTCAGGTATATAGGATACAGTAACGTTATAATGCAGACGCAACACAGGTAATGTCGCCATGATTAGCACCAGACAAAAATCGGAACGGATGTCAGGTATATAGGATACAGTAACGTTATAATGCAGACGCAACACAGGTAATGTTGCCTTGATTAGCGGCAGAAAAAATAGCAACGGATGTCAGATATATTGGATATAGTAACGGTATAATGCAGACGCAACACAGGTAATGTCGCCTTGATTAGCAGCAGAAAAAATAGCAACGGATGTCAGGTATATTGGATATAGTAACGTTATAATGCAGACGCAACACAGGTAATGTCGCCTTGATTAGCGGCAGAAAAAATAGCAACAGATGTCAGGTATATTGGATATAGTAACGTTATAATGCAGACGCAACACAGGTAATGTCGCCTTCATTAGCGGCAGAAAAAATAGCAACGGATGTCAGGTATATTGGAGATAGTAACGTTATAATGCAGACCCTACACAGGTAATGTCGCCTTGATTAACCGCAGAAAAAATAGCAACACATCTCAGGTATATTGGATATAGTAAAGTTACAATGCAGACGCAACACAGGTAATGTCGCCTTGATTAGCAGCAGAAAATATCGAAACGGATGTCAGGTATATAGGATACAGTAACGTTATAATGCACACGCAACACAGGTAATGTCGCCTTGATTAACGGCAGAAAAAATAGCAACGGATGTCAGGTATATAGGATACAGCCACGTTATAATGCACACGCTGCGCAGGTGGTGCTTAGGTCAGGCAACCTTGTGCAATTTTCGACCCCCCCCAAAAAAAATATTTTAGCCAGATATAATAGCCCTTAGGGCTTTTGGGTCTTTGAAACAGAAAAACTAGCCCTGCCTAGCCAATTTCTATCCCTACACTATCTGTCCCTCCTTGCAGCAGCTCTCCCTGACTCGAACTGAGCCAGGTCACATGTCACTGGGTGCTATATAGCACCCGATGACGCGTTCCCGGCCAGCCAATCACTGTAATGCCAGTAGCCAACATGGCTACGGCATTACAGTGAATGCCAGTACCTCCCCGCACACTGATTGGCTGCGTAGGAGACAATAAATGTGCAGGGAGGGGACTCGAGCACGGTGCTCAAGCACATGCGGTGTTTGGCCGAACACTGCGTGGTCCCGAGCGCCGCCATGCTCGGCCGAATATCGTATTCGGCCGTGCATGCTCGCTCAACACTAATAAGTACATCTCCCTTGTCCTTGTACTTAACCACCAACATGTTTTCATTTAGGAGAACCATGCTGTCACCCTTTCTTAGTGGTTGCCTGAGCAGGGATTTAGGGAGATCTCTCTGATTTTTTCACACTGTTCCACAAGCTACAGTACCTTTTGATCTTAGGGACGTAAATAATGGAATATTTGTGTAATATTTATCCACCAACATGTTTTCACTTAGGAGAACCATGCTGTCACCTTTTCTTAGTGGTTGCCTGAGCAGGGATTTAGGGAGACCTCTCTGATTTTTGCATACTGTTCCACAAATGACAGTACCTCTTGAACTTAGGGACGTAAATAATGGAATATTTGTGTAATATTTATCCACATAGAGGTGGTCACCGTGATGATCTAGCAAGGGGTGCACAAGTCCCATACTATTGCTATACTAATCTGGGTGTCTCTCCTTTGTAAACCTGGAACCTGTGGGGCACCCAGAGTTACTCTCACACAGCTTGTACATTGTAATTCCATATCATAGCTTTCTTGCTGGGCAGGTTATGATGGAATTTTACTCTCCCTTTAAAATTTATAAAGGACAGACAGCTGTTTTTTTAGGGTGTGTTAATCTCAGACCTCAAACTTGGCTTTAATGTGGCAGAGGAATTAACTCAAGTTACAAAGTACCAGCCTCTCTAGTGGCTGGGACCATGGGAGCACACATAGGCTAGTGCTTTTTCCTACATTGTGCAAGTACAATCACCACTGATGGACAGCAGGGTGGTCTGTAACCACAGAAACGAGCAGTGTATAATGTGATGGAAAAATGAATCCAGCCAGCAGAGGAGGCAATATGGATTATAACAGTACATTAGTAAGTGGCTTGTTAACTTATTGTTAACTTGTTAACTTTCTCTACATGATAAATGTCATTTGCTGAAGTGAGACAACCCTTTAAGGGTCAATTATCACTTGATGTTGATGAGGAGAAAGAAGAGCCATGTAGAGTCCCCTTCTCTCTCGCTGGCCGTATCAGTTTCAGAGGCAAGGATAGCGTATGCCTCCTCAACTGAATACACTCTTTGGGTCAATGGGCCATTTATATTTTTATTGGGGTGTCTAAAGTGTATGATTCAACCCAAGTAAAGTGTGTATTTTATTATTTTATTATTAATAGTATTATTATTAAAGAGAAAAAAGAAAGATAAAAATTTAGTAGCAAAAAGAGTCTTCCCTACACCAAAAGAAAAGAAAAGCCTACACGGAACTCTGAGCACAGATGTTATCAGTAATGGATGGTACTGAAAAAAAAGGTTGAAAAAAAACTCACAGATAGCTCGCAGATAGCTTTGCAACTGCCAAAAGGATAAATATACGCCTTTAGGGGGCATGGATCAGCGATCTGGAACAGCAAATGAACAAAAAAATCACTGATCACTGCAGCAGTTCCAGAAAATCTTTTTTACTGTTTGACACTAGCTCTGGTTGTGCTCCACAAGTCTCAGCCAGCCAACTCACAATAAAAGGGGCACAGAACCTCTCTACATACAGTCCCCAACT
The DNA here is from genome assembly GCA_900303285.1 of Rhinella marina. Taxonomy (NCBI): domain Eukaryota; kingdom Metazoa; phylum Chordata; class Amphibia; order Anura; family Bufonidae; genus Rhinella; species Rhinella marina. Next base: position 32,944 of record ONZH01005869.1, on the reverse strand, counting down.
ACTGTGGCTGCATGCAGAAAGATCCTTCCTGTTTCTTCCTCATCTCTAGTGCTGCCAGTGATTTGGACTGCAGAGGGGCGGTATAATCTTCTTGGGCCCATAACTAAGAAGTCTGCCTGTTGGGCAGAGTAGCTCTGCACCTAAAGTTATTTTCCAGCTTTACCATTGTTTGTTTATTAGGCCCCAGAATGTGCTTTACATAAAATAAGAAATCTACTTAATCTGCTCTCCACATCTCAGTACAAGAACAGAGGTTATGTTTAGCGATGCTTTTGAAGTCAGACCTTCAACATAATACCATTGTGCCCTCAAAAAATTAACAGAGGTATAAAAGAAAAGAAAAACAAGTCAGTCAACAGCAGCTTTACATTAGCACTAAACAAATCAAAGAAAAAGGCCCTTAAAAATCGTCATTGGGGGGATCGTCATTGTGAGTATTGGAAGTGATCAACTGTATTGATCATCCTATTACAGGTAGACTCTTTGACTTATATGTTTCTCTTGACAGGTACAATCTGGGCATCGATACTCCCTGGACCTCCCGCAAGTGTATTCTTGTTACATTGCAGATACCTGCACAGCCACTCCACATTATCTTTTTTGCTTGACCCTACATTTTTTTAGTAGTAGTGGGTTTTCCATATTTACCCCCCGATGAACCCATATAGGGGGAAACGCGTCGGGGTAGAAGGGGATTTTGGACCCAATAGGATGTAAAAGGGTAATTTGAGGATAGGTACGAGGACAGAGAGTCTTCACCATTGGGAGCCGTCTCTGGGATGAGGTGAACATAGAGAAATTTTAGGGAAAGATTTTTCCCCCCTCCCTTGTGAGATACTCCCGTGTAACGAAGTATTCTTGACTATCCTCTATTTCATGTGTACTTATTGTTTAACACGTGGACCTACTCACTGATCATAAGTTTTTAAAGGCCTTTTTCTATGATTGGTTTAGTGCTTTTGTAGTTCTATAGGGCTCATACATGCCATCAAGGATTCATTTGTACTTTGTGTCTGATGCAGCTTGACATTAGTCTCAGATGTAAAAATATAATGTACATAAATGAAATGTGAATCAACGGGGAGGCTTCATGCTAGATTCAAACTTTTTTCCATGCTGGAAATTAGCTCGGTTCTTATGGTTCATGGCCATGAGCCAATGACCATCTACAATTTGTTGACTTGCTAGCCATTACATTATTATTGGATTTATTTGCATCCATCATCAACAATCATGTCAGTCTTAGAAGCAACAGGTATCTCTTGCTAGTTGCGCAATAACATTGAGGCATAGCAACCGCCTTAAGCCTGAATATGGTTCTGTTATTAACTTGCTCAGTCAGGATTTTTGCTGGGAGGGGATTTTGAATTGGTATGCCTTTAAATACCTTTACTTTCTGTGCCCTTTTGTCAGATATAGTGAAAGTTATGTGCAGTTGTTTCCAGAGTCTTGAATCCTTGTTCATTTGCTTTGCTTGAGTGCATCCTGGGATTTGCGGTTCTATAGTCTTGTTGTTGTCTGTATTGTAGCTGAGTTTGCTGTGGATTTAGCTTTCTGTTGCTTTTTGGGTTTTGTGGTTTTGAAAGGGTTATTCCTTTTACCTACATCCATTGCTCTCCACTTGTATGCCATAGCTGTCTGCTAGCTGCTCCATTGTCAGACCCCATCTTCTTTGTCATCCTCACCTAGCTATCGTGTATTGGGGAGTTTATTAATCTTTGTTTAATACATGTAACTTCACTTGCCACCATCCAGTTGTTATGTAATTCTATTCCTTTCAAGTCCTAGTATCTGAGTACCAAGATCCATAGTTAGAGTTTGGGTAAAGTGACTGTTATAAGTTCTGCAGTCTTTTAAAAACAGCAGTCTTGTTTGGTCTGTTGATTCACCATACCGTAGACCAATGGTGTCTAACTTTTGACTCTCCAAAACAGCCACTCTTGACATGTTCTGACAGACTGGAGTTATCAATACAAGCTGTGAATTGTACTTTTACTTTATAACAACGGGAGAGCAACTGGTTGGAGACCACTGCTGTGGAATGACCTCATGTGATAGTGATACAAAGTTACACTAAGGGTGGTTTCACACACAAGTTCTTAAAAAGACATCACAGTTTTGTAGCAGTTGTTCATACAGTTTTCTGAGCCAATGCCAGAAGTGAGTTCAAACTGAATTGGAGATATAAAGCAACTATTTATGCTTTTTCTGGCTGTTGGTCAAAAAAACTACATCAAAAGTCACAGTAGGGTTTTTCATAAAAACACTGTGTGCGCAAAAACTACCTGAAGACTAGTTAATTTGGACTATATTAGTCTCCACTGATCTTAAATTAATTTCTCTAATTAATTAAAAAGTAAAGATTAAAACATTAAAATGATTCAAATTATAGTGAGCAATAACCGTTGTTGTCAAGAAAAATTATGGTCAATTTTAATTTTAGAATTTCCTCCAATACAGAAACAAAGGGAAAAAAAACGTATTGTATAATCTCACAGTGATTTATCTTTTGCAGGCAGCTGGTAGTATTTTTTTTTTTTACTATCTGCAATTAACTTTTATGCAATTAATAACAATGCATGGCCTTAATGATTACATGTGGAATTATGTAAATAAGTGTATTATCTGCCATTTTCTAAAACATATAAAAATGAATTTCTATTGGACTGCTGGAGATAGCCAAGTTCTTGGCTATCTCCAGCAGTCCCGTAGGAAATGAATGTGATGGTAATGCATATCTTTGACCACTGCTCCATTCATGGTCAATGGTGGTCCCAGTGCTTAGAGTTCACCCACCAGACACTGTGGATAGGAGATAAGTTTAAACCTTGGGACAACCTCTTTAAGTCACATTGGATTGATCAAGTCACATTGAATTGACGACTTCTGGCCAGGGTCTGGTTTTCGTAGAGACCATGTGACCATTTTAAGGATAAATTATCTAGTTTTGATGTAAGGTCATTTTAGTAAGATATACTCATTCTACAGTTCTTATCCTATACTGCACATACTGTAGATATTTAAGAAAATAGTTCCAGCCAAAATTGCTGTTGAACAGAACATACAGTGAATTCTAAGTAAGCAAATGGTGGGAAAGTAAAGATCCTGCAGTCTTCCAGTGTCTTTTAGAGCAGAATTACAGCTAGTAATCTCTGTTATCCATCTGACATCACATAAGTGTCCATGGGAAAGGTCCTGTGGCAAGCAGAAGTTGCTTCAAGTCTAGGAGTAACTAGATTTTTTTTTAAATTGAATTATGCTCCTTGACACTATTTGTATTGCATCAGTGAACAGGGTTGTCCATGGTCCAGATAAATAAAGGTGTCTTTCACCAGCATATAATAAAATTCTTTCCACCAGAAATCACATGCAATTTGAGGGGGTTGTCCCACAAAAAATATTCTACAGTTTTCACACTGACAACTGGCTTTGAATACTTAAAGAGTCACTGTGCTTTCACACAATTTGATTTCATTTAATAGATAATGGTGCAAATGTCTAAATCACTTTATTTAAAAGAGAATCCACCTGAAAAAAGCTGTAAAAGTCATGGCTACTAGGGGTCTCACATTTGCCTATGTTGCAGTCCACTACCTGTTGTCAGACAAGATCCTTCACTGGTAACAGAGACTCAGAAGATGGCTAAGAGGAAGTGGGGGATGTCAAAACTACTGAGTCTGATAAAAGAACTGATTCTGCACAGTTCTGAACATTATAGGAGTCTCCTGCCTTTCCACAAGTGTGATTTTATCCCTCCTTATCTGTTCTGTGAGCTCTGGAGCTGAAAATTAATATAGTGAGAACTGGGAAGTAAGGGAAAGGATGTCATACCAGAAAAGTGCTGGCTGAATGGAGACATCCCCTGCTTCTGAGTGAAATGCATGTAGCTGTGCAGCTGAAACACAGAATAATATGGCTGAAAATACATGTATGATTGTACAAAAAACAACCATTGTGCAAACTTTTTTTTTTTAACTCAGGTAAGCTATACTTATGAAACTGCAAATAGTTTAAACTTTAGTATAACCAATGAGTAATTCAATAAAATGTATTTGTATAACTCCATCTGCTGTTTCTACTACTTATTTCTCTGTCCAAGTAACTGCTGAGTTGGCCACACAAGCTCAGTTCCATTCTTGAACTGCAAACAGCTTTCTACTGTTAGAAACTGAGACAGTTACAGGAAGAGAGCTGCAGTAGCAAGGACACACACCTGTGAGCTGCCATAGGGAAAACTGCATCAGAACAGATATGCCCCTAAACTGCCAGCTTGAAAAAAATCTAGAAGAGTAATTGTAACAATGACAGGGAGCTGGGATTTTATTTATCTGGATTGGGATGTGAAGGTGGCAAGGGATTTGGAAATTTGTAACAGAAAAACTGCATTTTGACCTGCCATAAAACTATATCATAAAATGTGTTCAATACTATGGACTTTAAGTAAAATAAAATTATAGCAACACTTGAATCCCTTTAATATCATTGAGCCCATCACTGCCCTAAACAATCAGAAATCTCACCTTTGAGGGAAATTTACTATTATACTTTGTACGGCATTTTTATTTGTGTTGGAAAAGGGAACACTTATTAGTCAACATACACGTTGTCATCAGTCCTTGGACATCAGATTATTGGTGTGATATGCAGGGGTGGGATTCAAATTTTTAAGAACAGGTTCCGTACTAAACGGCGGATACGACACGTGTTTACATATATATGCACCATATACATGGTACTCATATATGGTACACATATATGCACATACCACAAAACTTTTAAAAAGCCTAAGGAGCTAAACTACCAGCGTTGCGAGTTTTTGTAAAGCGCTGGCCCACACCTCTAACTCCACCCAATGTCTACCTGTACATGTTCCAACCCTGCCTAGTCTACATTGTGCCCCCCACACAGTAGTTATGCCAGATTTGGAATGGTTGGGAGGTATGCATACATAAACAGACTATATAGACACTACACTCACATAATGACATATACAATATACACTATACAGTATATAAATTACACCTAGGCTACACTTACAGTAGATTTACCTGCTCCATATACATTTTATACACATTTGTACTTAGCACTACAGACATATTTGCATACACATTATATTCAGTGCTATCCAGCAAACAGCGCACATACCTCTTACATTCAGTGTCTTCTCCTCATTCTGCAGACGTTCTCTTTTTTCACCTTCTCCTTTCAGACCAGGCGCAATGATGATTTTTCACCCAACTCTCGTCTCTGCAGTTTGACAAAAAGACATCTTAGGTTCCTACTTTTCCAGTGTGTGCCAGTGCAAAAAAAAATCCCCCTTAGTGCCCCCAGTTGAGCTAATGTCCCCATAGTGCCCCTATAATGTGTGCAAGTATAAAATACCCCTATATAATGCCCCTAGTAAATGCCCACATAGTGCTCCTCTTCCCGACAGTGCCCCCCATAATGTGCCAGTACAAGATTCCCCCATAGCGTCCCCCAGAATGTGCCAGTATAAACGTCCCTTCTTAGTGTCCTCATAATGTGCCTATATAATATGCCCCCATAGTGTTCTTCCCCCTCCAACACCATAGTGTGCCCAAAATGTGCCAGTTTAAGATGCCCCCACAGTGTCCCCTATGACGTGCCAGTATAAATGCCCCCATAGTGTTCCTCATAATGTGACAGTAATACCCCCATGATGAGCCAGCAATGCCCCAAGTAGATGCCCCCATAGTGGTCCCCATATGCCAGTAATGCCTCCAAGTTCACTGTCCCTCAGACAGTTGGACTATATAAAAAACTATGAACAAATCCCTATGAACAAATCCCTATGCACACTGCACATATCTTATTTTAAAGTAAAAACAAAACAAAACAGAAACAAATACAATACACTGTGCCCCCACCAGACCACAGATCAGCCCACTGTGCCCCTATCAGACCTCAGATCAGCCCATTGTGCCCCCATCAGACCTCAGATCAGCCCACTGTGCCCCCATCAGACCACAGATCAGCCCACTGTGCCCCCATCAGACCTCAGATCAGCCCACTGTGCCCCCATCAGACCTCAGAGTAGCCCACTGTGCCCCCATCAGACCTCAGATCAGCCCACTGTGCCCCCATCAGAACTCAGATCAGCCCACTGTGCCCCCATCAGACCTCGGATCAGCCCACTGTGCCCCCATCAGACTTCAGATCAGCCCACTGTGCCCCCATAAGACCTCAGATCAGCCCACTGTGCCCCCATCAGACCTCAGATCAGCCCACTGTGCCCCCATCAGACCTCAGAGTAGCCCACTGTGCCCCCATCAGACCTCAGAGTAGCCCACTGTGCCCCCATCAGACCTCAGATCAGCCCACTGTGCCCACATCAGACCTCAGATCAGCCCATTGTGCACCATCAGACCTCAGATCAGCCCACTGTGCCCCCATCAGACCTCAGCACTGCTCACTGTGACCCCATCAGACCTCAGATCAGCCCACTGTGACCCCATCAGAATAAAATTAAAAAAACTGTCTTACCTCTCCTGCGCCGCGACTCCGTTCTGGGTCCGGTGCTCCTCTTCTCTGCCTGCACTGCACTGTCACCTGACTGCGTGCAGCGTCAGGTCAGAGTGCGCGCACTACGTCCTGACGCTGCACGAGGTCAGGCTAGTGCATCGCGGGCAGGAAAAGCAGGAGATGAGCGCTTCAATTGTGGAAGGGCTCATCTCCTGCTGCAGCATCGGATCGGGATTCAGCCGGTAACCAGGTTCTGCGATCTGGCTGTAATTTTAACAACCGGATCTGGAGAACCGGAGGGAACCGGCTGAATCCCATTCCTGGTGATGTGTCTACTAATGCTACAGTATTGTGTGACTGGTATTTTTTTCCATTCTTTTGTCAGTAAAGCTTGTAAGACTGTATGAAGACATTGCCCTGGCTCTTACACAAGAAGAATGCTATGGCACTGACACATCAAGCTGTGATCTCTGTAGCTTAAACACAGTGAAAATAGCTATCATTGATCTCCCCGGTGAATGGCATCTCTGTTCTCACTGTTGGATCCTGAACCTCTGACAGTTTATTAATGCATAGAGTAGTGTATATTTGAATATCAAGTATTAGCGAAAATACCAATGTATACTGACCTGTCATTCACTGTAGATATTATTAGTCTCCAGCGATGACCTATGAGAAGTATCTGCACAAAATGAAATCCAATGCAGAACACATAATTTCAATGTGTTTTGGTAATAAAAGGGTGCACCGTTTACAATGTAACATTTTAAATTTGGTGGCATAATTACTTCATTGATAGTGTTCTCCCATTGAATAATCTCATTTATTATTAAGTTGAGCAGAAAACTACTAGAAAGAATATTTTTTTGTCTGTGCAGGACTCACCACATCTGTGCATTGTGTAGAGAGCCTATTGTTTTTAATAAGCACTGTGTAATTCATCATTTCTCCTGCGGTGGTGCTGCAGAAAACGTGAACACTACCAGATTACCCAAGTGATGGAAGCTGATTACAGGGATTCTCAGCAGCAAGACAACTTATCATCTTACCAATGTGGGCTCTATGGACAGGATAGTGACATATACAAGCAGACTTAATTGCTGGAAATGCATTTTAAAGAATATTGTCAAAATGTCACATATCAATTTTTAATTATTACTTTTTAAGACCATTTTGTGACTTCTCATGTTCATAATAAAACATTGGGCTATACAACTTCTTTTAACAGGGTGCAAATCACAGGACATGAGCCCAGGGTATTGGTATTGTGGTCATATTATAATATATCCACTGGATATGTGAAAACTGTTAAATCATTGGAGTTCTAATCACTGGGTCCCCCCACATATTATAAAAAGGCTGGTTTGTGTCCCCTCTTTGAATTCAAAGCCTATTTAACTCCTGAGGACAACCAAGTATAGCGGTCAGCTTTTTCTAGTAGTCCCATAGACTTTGAATTGTAATAGACTGTGGGTTTGTACCCACTGTGCCAATTAGCCAGTTTTACTTTGGGCTAAGCCTAAGGGCATTGTCCTGGTAGTTCCCTAGTATTCACCCTTTAACCCCTATATATAGGGATCTGGACTTTGCCACAGGAAACTAACCAGGACACTACAGTACTTCCTGGAGTTGGCTGCCGACCCACAGGGTCAAAGACACCAGTGTGAATCACCAAGGACTCAGGCAAATGGTGTAGTCTGAACATAGTCCAAGATCAGGGTAGGCTGAATATGTGTGTATTCCACATAGCAGTTCCAAGGTTGGGGCAAGTTATGAGCATAATCCAGGTAGCAGTTCCGAGGTTGGGTCAGGAGACAAGGAGCAGAATTGTTAGACAGGCAAGGTATGGTACATGGGTAGTCAGACAAGAGATCACACCTTTGCTGGTTACTAGAGACTAGAAAACCTTGAAGCTGGGGCATAAAGGGGGATCTATAGTTTAGCTAAATAGGAAGGCTGATCAACACCTTAACGCCTTGGATACTTGAGTTTTTTTCAGTTTTGTTTTCACCTTTCTTCCCTGTCTTCACAGAGGCATAACTTTTTTTTATTTTTTCATTCACATATAGAGGCTTGTTTTTTGTGGGACAAGTTGTACTTTCTAATGCCACCATTTAATATGGCATAAAATTTAGTGGAAGCAGAAAAAAGCAATTCTGCCACAGTTTTACCAGTCTAGAGGGTCATTTACTATCAGATATTCACTAGTGTTGAGCGAGAACCTCTGTGCTCGTATGCTCGGGTGCTCTGGCCGAGCACTAGGGGTTGCTCGAGTGCTCGGCCGAGCACCCGAGCATAATGTTAGTCAATGGGACTAAACCAGGCACCCCCTGCTCGGAAGAACGGAGGGTGTCTGGTTAATAGAAAAAGGTCACATTCGCGACTTCTCCTCTTGTATGCTAATTAACTGAATTTGTACGCATTTGCGCACAATGCGTACGCATTAGCATACAAATTCGCACGCATTAGCGTACAAATCAACATTACGGTGCGGGGAAGAGACTTGAGCATTGCGCTCGAGTACACTCACTGTTCGGCCGAACATGCTCGCTCAACACTAATATTTACCCGTTTTCTGGCATATATCTGTCTAAAACGCCAGTCTTAAAAAATGACCCCCATAGTCCCTATGACATTCTCTATGAGGCAAAAGTGACCTGTGCTCTTTATTCTCTAGGTCTATACAATTACAACAATAACACATATGAATAGTTTTTTTTGTGTTTAATACTGAAAAAAACTAAAGTTTGAAATATTTTTTTTAATCACCAAGCTGTGTGAGGACTCATATTTTGTGGGATGATCTATAGTTTTTATTGATACTATTTTATATTTTAATAGTATGAGTGTTTTCAGAAACGGTGATGCCCATGATGTTTTTTTTAATTGCTTACGTATTTATTTTTTTTAATTTTAGAGAAAGGGGGTGTGTGATTTATATATATTAGCAGTTATCCTATGTTGGCCTGCCCTTTGATGGCCTCAATAGGAACTGCAGCTCTAATACACTGGGTTTCTTCTGAGAGACTCAGCACATTAGAATGAAGAACCGGCTTCCGGGTTTTTCACTATTAAGATGCCATAGTCATGATTGACCACGGCATCTAAATGGTTAATTGCCTCTGATTGGCATTATTGCTAGTCGCAGACATTAGCTGCCAGCCTCCTCTGTTTAAAATAGCAGAGACTCATACATGTACAGCACTAGTAGTCTAAGGGTTAATCACAAGCTGACAGGGAGTAAAAGGGAAAGATTAACTCTATCGGTGCTGTAAGGAAGTTCACTGAGCACTAGTACCAATACACACAGGGAGAGATGCTTGTGCCTGCCTGGGACAACAGGAGAGTGGCGGACGTGGGCCGCCAGCCTAACATGAATGAAGCAGTGGTGTTCAATGTTTAATTTGAACAAGGAGCATAGGACCCTGTTCTCGTGATCAGTGGGGGCCTCAGCTGTCAGACCTCTACTGATCCAACATGATACTACCAGAGGATAGGAGATAACTTAAGATAAACTATTTTACTTTGAGAATGATTTGCAATTTAGGTCTTTGGTCTATTAGGTCTAATGGTGGCAATCACCAGTTCACTTGCACAATGGAACCCTAATCTTACACCATAAGATTAGGGCTCCATTGTGACATGGCTTTGCCTGTAAATCGCTGTAAAACTCATTGCATAGGAAAACACTAAATCCAAGGTTATCATGCAGGATTTTGCACAACCTCCATAGCTTGGTAGACCAGTTGTTAGCACTGTTTCCTTAGGGAACTGGGATCCAGTGCTTAGATTCAATTAAGGTCAATGTATTCATGGAGTTTCATGTGCTTTCTATGTTTTCATCTTATCTCCCTGTATTGTAAGGGTATTTTTAAAAGACTGATTGGTTCTCTCCTTTAATTCTGTTTAATACTCTGTGTAATAGTTTATTCGTTTCCCTTGTAATTTGTGGGTTAGAGATAGTACCCACCCCCCATTGTGCGGATAAGAACACATTCCTGAGTGATCTCAGAGACATGTGTGATGCATACTGGAGGAGGGGCTAACAGGTTTATACTCTGAGACCCACAAGTTTGCAGGAGACTCCACTAGACCCTCCATTCAAGATAGGATGTGAGTATGATTGCCCTTGTACACTCTGGGGTGTCAGTCATGTGTTATAACGGGGTAGACAGCCATGGGTTATAGCATGATCAACGGAGTCTTCACCCCATTTAGGCCCATGAAGTTTATTTGCTATTTTTTATTCTGTATGTGATTTCTTTGTGTTATCGTATATTTAATCACTTAGTAAATATATTTATTCACGTAGCCTGCAAAAGCTTATTCATTCTCAAATTTTTTGAATTCACTTTACAGTACACTTCCACAAAAATATTCATTTAGGTTTATTAGTCTTAAGAAAATTATATTGTGAGCTCCTTTGGGTACAAGGACTGACGTAAGTGAAGTGGAATATATGGGGGTACATAATTAAACTTGGAGCTGTAGCCTAAGTGTAATTCCCTCACACTACATCTACTGAATACACATAATGAACATTTTCTCAGTCTTTATCTTCACTGACAGGTCCTCTTTAAAGTCTTTTACATAATCATCCAAAATTTCCTTATGTCTCTTTATTTTTCTATTGTATGGGAAAGAGTGAGTGACATTTTTTGAAATAACAGAGCACTAATAGCGAGTGTCGTCCTCACATCATAGCAACACATTAGCATCAGAGTAAAAGGCAAGAATGTTTCTAAACTTGTTAAACAGAATGCTGCATGATTGAAATCCCCCTTTGGCGGATGCAGACCGAGCAGAAATATCATTAATTAGAAGTGACAGCAGACAAAACGTGTCAATAAAAAAGTAACGAAAGCTTTCTCTTCATTAAAGCGTTCTCCCTAGACCATCATGGTTTTTATACTGGTAGTTATTACACAGCCAGACAGATGTTAATGCAGAGCTCGGGAATAAAGGTGTTCAAGAATGTAAAAGAGAATACGTATAGAGAGGTATGAAGTGTTAGTGCTGTCATTTCCCATCACACTCTCAGACAAGGTGATGTTCCAAGAAACATTGCATTATTTCAGCCCTGCTAAGTAGCCTGTTGAGACTTACGTAAGACTTTATGTTAGGGGTTCATGCACACGAAAGCGTGCTCTCCATGCCCATGCTGCGGATCACAACTAGTGGTCCACAATGCATGGGCACCAGATGTGTCCCACCGTTTGCGGATGCGGACCCATTAACTTGAAAAGACTCAGTCCGCACCTAAAAAAGAATACATGTTCTAATTTTATGCCGTGCGGTAGCGCAGACCAAAATCCCACGGAAGTGCTCCGTAGTACTTCCGCGGTCTTCCGCTCCATGCCTCCTCTCTGCACTACTGTGTATTTTGCATGGACCCATTCAAGTGAATGAATCCGTATCTGTGATACAGAGCACACACGGCCGGTGCCCAAATATTCCGGACCGGCTGTTTGCCGGTCGCAATACGGGCATGGGCTGCACACATTCACGTGCATGAGCCCTTTTACAGATGCAGCCGAGCTAAGATTGACTCCGATAACAGATGTCACAGTGTTATCTTGTGACAAAAGCTATTGAAATCCATTGAAAAAGTCAATTAACATTTTCTTACCATTGTTTACTTAATGCATTAACCATCAACTTTAGCTCGGATGCATCTGTACATGATTGCAGCTATTGCGCAACCTGTACTCTTGTTAAGAGCTTATGCAGATGAACGTAGGTGTTTGTGGGCCGTATTTCATAGATCCATTGTTCCATATATGACTCTGAATTTTTTTCATGTTGGTTCTGCACTCATTTCGTTATTCAGCAATAATATGTCTGTATGGTTTCTGTGTGCATTCTGTTCTTTTTGCAAACCAAATGAATTGAATGGAGCCACAGACCATAATTTGCAGACAATAATAGGACATGTTCTATTTTTTCGCGGTACGGCCATACAAACATACATGGAGTCATTTACATTGTTTTTGCGGCTCCATTGAAGTGAATGGTTCCGCATACGGGCTGCAAAAAAAAAAAATCTAAATAAAATCAACTTTTAAAAAGGCACATGGTATGGCAATTCTTGGGCATACGCCATATCCTTACACTCCCTGGACATGCACAATGCATTAAGATGTACTGTGTCCCGCTTCAACACTATACTGTGTATGTGGAAATTGTCTTCTGAAGTGTATTTGTAACACAGAGATGAAGATGAGAACATTGTGTCTTGCTGCCTTCACATGCCCATGGAGTTCAAGGTACATGTCTAAGACTTGGACGATGCTGGTAGTAATGTAGACAAGCTCAGGGATGTCAATCAAGAATGGAGGGGAGGGTTTGGACACCAGACGATAACTGTTAATGGTAATGCCCAGATAACTCTGATGTTAAGCCTAGTAGTGGACTGACAATTCCTGTTCTACAAGGATCACTTTTCAGCAGTCGTCTTATTATCATACCAGGCAGGATTACAATGAAAGTAATCACCTATACATAGATAATATGTTATGGTCATAACTAATATACTTCCCCTATCTGCACAGGTCACAAAGCATGTCTAGTAAACTCTCCCATAGATATCAATGTGCCCATTTTACTTATGGCCCATGTGGTTTTTACTTTATGCTGTTAACAGTCCAGCAGTCTCCTGGACTTTGGTCCCACCCCCTATCCTGAACACTGCAGATACACAGTGAATGCAGCCTCTCTGGATGTTACACATATGGTTAGGGGCACAATGCCAAAGAGGCCATGTGAGGCGATTGCCTCAGTTGGTGCCACCAAGTAAAAAGTAGAGAGTGGTGGCAGGACCATGAGCTGTGAGCATTTCCATTGTGGAATTGCTCATCTCTTGATAGTCAACTGTATCGCTGTTCTCAGATTGGAGATACTGTTAAATGCTGCAACTGAGCACAGGAGTGATATCTCCCTGCCTTGCCATTCCCTCTGATAGGCTTAAGATCTAGTGCCTTTAGCCTATCAGAGGCTAGTGCAGGAAACGTAATGATGTCACCGGGCATCATATAGGTCAGTACACACACCAAAAGAGGCCCGTGTCCTGCACAGCATGGGTGACTGTGGCATGGAAGTAAGTATTGAAGTATTTGAGTTTGCTATTTTTTTGCAGCATGCCTGCATTATATCTGAGAGGGCACTATGGAGACATTGGTTCTTCTGGGGGCACTAAAAATGGGGCATTTTTGTACTGGCACATGTTATAAGGGACATGTTTGTACTGGCACACATAAGGGAGCTTTTTTACATCTGCACACATAATACACATTGGTTATACTGGGGGCACTAAAAGGTGGTATTTTTGTACCGGCACATGTTACAACAGGGAATATTTTACTGGCACACATAAAGGGTCATTTTTGTACTTTCACACAAATTATGAGGGAGTGTTTTTATACTGGCATACATTATAAGAGGGAATTTTTGTACAGGTACACAATAGAGGGGGGTATTATTTGTACACATTTAAGGTGGTATTTTTGTAGTGGCACACATAAAGGGGCATTTTTGTATTGGCATACATTAGAAGAGACATTTTTTGTACTGGCACACATTATAAGGGATATTTTTGTACTGCACACATTATAAGGGAATTTTTTGTACTGGCACACATTATAAAGATACATTTTTTGTCCACACATTATATGGAGATGGTTTTTGTATTGACTCACATTATGTGTTGAACTCTGCAGAGACAAGAAATGGCTGAAAGAAATCATCATGGCAGTCTGGTATGAATGAAGAAGATGAGGAAAGAAAATGTTTATATCAGAGGAGCGTTATGTGGCACTGTATTACCCTGTATGTTTTGTAGCACTGTATGTAATGTTGTCCAAGTATGTCTTTAACAGTAGGGCTGAAAGGAAGGGATTAGGTTGAGAATTTGGCTTTGGGGGGCAGTTTCAGTTTTTCATCTCAGGCAGCAAAAAGGCTAGGTGCACCCCATGCATATGGTATACTGTATGTACGTAAGTTTTAAAGGAGTTGGCTGGGTTCAGAGCTGAACACGGACATACCCAGGATTTCACCCAGGCAGCCTGCCTGACAACAGCATTGGAGCATTTCATGCTCCGATGCACTCCCTTGCCCTGCGCTAGATTGTGTCGGGCAAGGGGTCTTTTATTTACAATAACACACTGCCGGGTGGAGGCTTCCGCCCAGCAGTGTGTTCAGTGACGTCACCGGCTCTGATGGGCTGGCTTTAGCACTGCCTTAGCCGTTTTACTAGCTAGGGCAGCGCTAAAGCCCGCCCATCAGTGCCGGATACGTCAAGGGGTTCACTGCTAGCCAGAAGCCTCCGCCTGGCAGAGCCCGGTTCGTCACCGGAACTGGGCAAAATGCCTTTGCCCTACGTGATTTAGTGCAGGGCAAAGGAGAGCATTGGAGCATGAAATGCTCCGAAGCTCTTGTCAGGCAGGATGCCTGGGTGAAATTCTGGGTATGTCCCCTTTAAAATAAAATTTATTCTCATGATGTGTTACTGTACACATTGTTGAGTGTTTTTCTCTAACTAATAAATATATATCTACATATGCATGTGTTAAGATAGTTTCTAGATTTTTTATCGCTAGTACAAAATGTATAGTTCAATAAATATAAAAACGTAAATGTGAAATAAACAAATCTAAAGGCAGGCAACTAACTTCTACATACATCGTATTTCCTTAAATCTCTTGACAGTCAGTGCATGTAACCTTTGTAAAAATCAAATTATCTGACTTCACATGACATAATCTTCTTATCACAGAAGATATTCAGGTTCATGTTCCTATTTGAACAAAAATAGTATTGAATAAAAGTATTGAACAAAAATATTAAGCAAAATGAGTTCTTTGTATTAAAGGGGCTCTAATTAGAGTTTATTAAACAAAGCACGGCACCTATCACTTAATAATCTAAAAAAAAGTAAAAAAAAATTATACAGGGTAATTAGCAGTCATATTAGACCATGTTTGGTGCATGGCTTTTATGCAATTGGCCTCTTTTCTAAAATTGCAGCCAGGCAGCATCACAGAACATTCACAGCATGCCCTTTGATGTACATCATACTCCCAGGGTGACACCTGCCACCACAGACAGCAGCCTACAATGTCTCTGGAGCTGTAAGGTGCTAGGTGCTGAAGCCGTAAACAGAAGAGTGCCCTCTCCATGGTCTTCAGTGACACCCTATACACATCCCCTACTACTACTTAAAAAATTTTTAAGAGCAGCTGTCCCTATGGTCCATTAGCTCCACTGACTAACACTTTTGCATTAACAATCCCTTTACCCTCCAATCCTTCTATGGTCGAGATGCTGGCCTTGGGGTAAAGGGGATGATTTTGTTAAACCTTTACACCCTCTTATTCTTCCTGTACGGATGTAGCAGGGTTAACACATGACTCAAATTTCCTAACTCATCGCGTTATATTGAAGCAAAAGCCATTGAAAAGCAATTGAAGGTTGTTTGCTTTACGCATTAAGTTTAGATAACACGTCTCAGAAAGCATTTAAATCAGTATTTTATGCCAACAAAAGCTAGTGTAACGGTTTATAATTCTGTCACTATAAGGCCAAGTTCACACTTCAGTTATTTGGTCAGTTAGTGCCATCAGTTATTGTGAGCCAAAACTACTAGTGAAGCCTACTCAGGATTGCACCTACGGTATTCTGTGTTTTTGACCTGCACCTGGTTTTAGGTCACAATAACTGATCAAAGTAACTAACCAAATAATTGAAATGTGAACTGTCTTAGTCGAGCTCCTAACTTTCCGATAATTACTAAATTGCCAAGGCTGAGAAAAGATATGTGTCCATCAGGTTCAACTTTTCTCAGATAAATATACATTGTTTGCTGGATTAATTATACCCATCCATGGCAATTGCCAAAGTTTGATCATTGCAAATTTTTAATATAATTTGCGTCATGTAGACAACACGTTTTAACATGTCCTGTTAGGTAATTTGGATATCTTAGAGATAGGTTCTTCTGGTCGGGAATTCATCTTAAGAAGAGAGCTGATCACAAATGACAAACATTTGTAAAGTGCATTTCTCTCAGGGACTCAAAAAGCAGGGATAGTTGTTTGACTGGGGTGACTCTCTGTGAAGTTAGTGGTTGCGATATAGGTGCTTAAACTCAACATACAGCTCACACTAGTGTCAATTTTGTAGGAAGGCAATTTGCCTATTTGTATATTTTTGAGTGTGGGAGAAAACCATAGTACCAGGAGGAAACTCACACAAGCACAGGGAGAACATGGAAACTCCATGCAGTTTTCCTTGGTCGGATTCGGATCCAGGACCCCAGCACTGCAAGGCACCAGTTTTACCCACATGCAAAGAACAGTTTTCTCTCTGGCATACTCACCCAACCATATATGTCTTTTCCAACAATAATAGCCAAAGACAACAAATTGTGAGATGTTTCTGAAGTTGGACCTGTGGCAATCAACTAACCATCTCTTCATAAGACAACCCTATAAAATCATCAACATTTTCTTGCCATTGGTAAGGAAGTTTTGGGTTGCCTTTAAATTTTAAGCGCTTGACCATCACCACTCTGGATCCTTGCCCTGTTTTGTCATGAAAGTATTGCCTTGTTTTTGAAGGTTTCTTAGCTCCATCTAGTAGGTCTTGTTTTGCCTCTTAGTTGCCTTCTTTTTAATATCAAATCAATGCCCTATTATATTCATCAATATGAAAATCCCAAGGGAGAGGGCATTGCCTTCCATTAATATTTGTCCTCTTTTAAAATATTAAGCACTATGCTGTCTCCAAATATTATTTATAAAGCCTCTCTAACCATTTTTATTTTATTACTGATCTCATTCTGGCTTCTTCAAGTGGTGGCACTGTGCGTGAGGATCAGCTGGCTACAAAAGTTATTTCTTAATGGTCTGTCTCTTCTTATATGTTCCTTAAATTTCAGTATGAGGGCAGTCTGAGCGCTTGAGTGAAATTAATTGTGGCAGACTCTAGAAGTAAATATGTGAGTTTCCTAAAATAGTCTTGTACGTTCTTATGTAATTCAGTGGCATTTGTAACTGTAGTCACCAAGTCATACATACATCCCTACAATCCACGCAACCATTAATAATGTATTTAGCCAGATTTCCCTTCATATGTGACTTTTTGCACCTTAAGGAAATGTATGTTTACATCTATATGACAATAACATCCAGGATTAATGTTAGAAAGCATTTCTTTCAGTAAAGTAAAAAACAAAAGACCAAATAAACTATTAGGACCAGGCGGATAAGACATTTTTAGAACACAGTTTAATGGCTATAGCTGTTTCTATTTGTTGGGCTATCAACAAATTTTTTTTGTGTTGTTTTTTGTGTTGATTTTTGTACACATCATTTTTAGAATTATAAGACTAACTGTACAAAATATGGACCCTTTTCAAATGTCATCTTCATTTTCCTTGTAATCCAACAATGCAATCCTAAAGCACTCTTTATATATAGTATTGCTAGATGCAAGAGGAATCAGCCTTGTTATAGTGACACTGTTATGGGTGCGCCTGGTTAGACTCAGCAGCACCATCCTTGTCCTTGCAATCATATTATTACAAGAACCAAAATTTGAACAATTTTTCCAGTTGATGTTTGCTGATTATCATTGCGAGTCTGGCTTAAGAAACAATAACAACTAATGCCAGGAAAAGTTGCTGTCATTCTTATGTTTTGCTTGATCCCATAAAGCCACATTTTTTCATCTCAAAGATGAAGGATGATAGATAGTATAGATGCACTGGAATGACAATTCCTTAACTTTTTAACCAGTTTAACATCTGGCCATTTACCACCCTTCCTGACCAGGTGCATTTTACTTTTTTTTAGTACATGTGTATTTGCCAATACTTTTTTTTTCTATTTGATTGTTTAAATAATTTTTGGTCCTTTTTTGCATTACATCAGGCTTTATTTTTATGTTAATTTTATTTTAGTATTTTTTGTTTTTATTTTTTCTAAATGGAAAATGGGAAAAGGGAAAAATATTCAGTTTTTTTTGTTACGGACAATGTGCAAGCTTTTTCCCACCTTTCCATAATGATTGTTTTTATATATGGAATGTATGGATCGTGGTTGCTGGGGGTGTTTTTTTTTACATTTATTTGTTTATTTTATTTTGTCATATTTTTTATTTATTATTTTTTTTATTTCACACTTTGTGCCCCTATCAGGTTATAGGGGGACATTTAACTATATATATATATATATATATATATATATATATATATATATATTGATTTCACTTGTATCTATGACTGAAATATTAGCCACAGTAACAGGGGGAATACAGCCCCAGAGAGGTTATAGAGCACTGTACAACCCCACTGTAGAGCTGATCTGGGTCTGATAAGACCCAGCAACTCGTGGAGACTCCCTGCTCTTGGTAAATACATAACCAGAATTGCAACTTCCTGATAATTACACACAGCACTTTTTGCCACCATGGAGAGCATAGGGTAGTTTTTATCATCTGTGTAGTAAGCAGGTTTTCTGTTAATTATATGTAATCATGTGGGGAGTTTACATTCACTCATTTTCAATATTATCGGCATACAAGTAAATTTTAATCACATTTCTATCCTAATTTTAGTTCAGTTTCATTGCATGATATTTTAAAACCCATTTACTTTTATTACATTAAACACACTGCCAATTTTTTTTCCCTCTACCGGATGTCACAGAATCATTTTATATTGTCATACAATTGTTAGGATCCATAATCGGTTAATTAGTCTGAACATGAGCAAAAATAAATTCTAATTAAATTTTATACAAGAATGAGAGTCAAGCAATATATTATCGACAAATGAGATGGTTCATCATGAGGGAGTCATGATGAAATGGAGCGCGCAATGGAATTTATTGAGACTAATTTATGTCAATTTAAAGTAACAAGAATTTCCTTTTTGATATTAGATAGCAATTATAAATGTCATGTTATATGTTACTTTTACAAATGCTTAAAGTTTCAAGGTTTCAAAGTAAAACTCATAATATATTTATTTAATTAGATAAAATGTAGAAAGTAAAGCAAAAAGTATCTGCAAATTGTATTTTTATGATGATTATTTTTATTATGTTTAAGTACAGAATCAAAGCTGCATACAATATGACAAGATCAAGGAAAACACAACAATGAGTAGATATTAGTGTTGAGCGAGCATGCTCGGCCGAACTCGCTGTTCGGCCGAGCATGCCTATGCTCGGGTCCGCTCGGTGTTCGGCCAAATACCGAGTGTACTCGAGCGCAATGCTTGAGTCTCTTTCCCACACGTTTGTAAATGTGCGAGAGAGTACTGGCATTCACTGTAATGTTGATTTGTACGCTAATGCTACGCATTGTATGCTAATTCGTACGAATTTGTATGCTAATGCTCCACATTGTGCACTAATGCGTACAGATTCAGTTAATTAGCATACTTTTAGGAGTGAAAGGAGTAAAAGAGGAGAAGTCGCGATTCTGACCTTTTTCTATTAACCAGACACCCTCCCCTCTTCCAGAGTACCCGAGCATACGCGCACAGAGGTGCTCGCTCAACACTAGTAGATATACAAACAATGATAAAAGATGTAGATGAGAGATTCAAATGAGGATAAGTCATGATAACAGTCTACTTGTACACTGTGTATATAAACTCTCAAAGGAATTGTAACAAACATACTGTATATGCCAATTCAACCAAGCAACTTTAGAGACCTATGAAACAAGAAACTAAACACTCTGCTCGTTGTAAGAGTGATAAATTGTTCTTCTTAAAAGGGTTTTCCAACTTCATATAGTTTTTACCTCCCCAGCCAGGAGGGCATGTTAAGGGAAGAAAGCTTCCTTGCTCCATGATGCTTGGTTTCAGCTCTGAGGTTCTACTGTTGTCTTCAGTGCGCTTCAGTCCCCTCATGTTACCTGCCGGCATAGACGTGCACATGCGCCACTGCTGAATAACATAACACTTGAGGACCCATCACTTCTGCAGCCAGTCATTGGTGCAGCAGCACATATGACCCCATCCGTACCAGTAGTTTACATGCGATGACTGAAGTGCAGTAAAGAAAGCTGTAAACCCATGGAGACGGAACTGAGTAACGGGGAATAGATAAGTATTCTTCCCCTGAGAGGTCACATTGATTGGTCAGTATTGAAGTTGGATAATACCTTTAAGACCTCTTCAGAAGATGTTATCCACAGTTTTTGCCAATTTTTATTTCTGACAGAATTATATCCACAGCCGTTCTTGATTGATCCAGAGTTATGCTTCCCAACCTTTGGCTCATCAACTGTTGTAAAATTACAACTCCCATCATGCTCTGATAGACTGCAGCCATCAGGGCATTATGGAAGTTGCAGTTTTTGCAACAGATGGAAAGCAACAGGTTGGAGATCACTAATCTAGAGCAAAGGTGGCCATACATAAGCCAAATTTACAGATTACAGTGGGATCATCTAGGATACCCAATCCAGAGGGGTATGACAAAAACAATCATTCTTGACCAGTCTATGAGGTGTGCAGTACCATGTGCAGAAAAAAATCTAAATCATGCAAGGAACAACTGAAAATTCAGCATGGGGAATGTAACTCAATTTCCATTATTCATATTATATGGATAGGAAGTCTTATTCCTAGAGATGAGTGAAGTTTTGAAAAATTTGATTCGGCAACTTTGCCAAAATTCACCAAGAAATTTGATATGTTCGGAATTAATTTGTCACAAATTGCAATAAATCAGGTATACCCAGGCCACTCTGCCTTAGAATATGGCCACAGGGAGCAACCACTTTTCTAGGACATGGAGACTTTGAAGTATGATTTGGAAGAAGTAAAGCCAGCAAAAAATGAGAATAGTCATCATTAAGACCAGACTCCCTAAGGGGTGCAGACTGGATGGTATTGGTTGGCACGCTGGCACTGGAATAATAAAGACTTCCATCTTATTAGTATTGATATACATCTTAGTTTATGGCTGATATAGGAATTCGTAAATGTAGGAATAAATAAAACTGATGTAAAAAAGGTCACCCTGCACTCTCCCTCTCCAATATTCTTCTATTAATAGTTTTCAGCAACACTGTCCCTAGTGCACAAGCGCTTGCCTTGTGTCTCCTGATGCTCAGCTCACAGGACAATGATGGAGAC
This sequence comes from Rhinella marina, assembly GCA_900303285.1. Lineage (NCBI taxonomy): Eukaryota > Metazoa > Chordata > Amphibia > Anura > Bufonidae > Rhinella > Rhinella marina. The sequence goes on along the minus strand of ONZH01005869.1, from coordinate 11,310 downwards.
CGCACAGGTTTATAGGGCTGTAACATCACAGGGGATGGCTATCTGTGAATTGGCTGGCTGCACGGCATTATGGGTGATCTTGCGTTCCCGGGCTTGTTTCATGTACACTTAGTTTTGCTTTGTAACATGTGCAGCAGCCATTTTAGGTAAACCTGATTCGTTACCACGAAGCACAAGGAAAGTTGGATTAGTTTAGAATCAAAGTTTTCCTAAACTTTGGACCGAATTCACTTTGAATGCTTTGCTACTTATTACTCAATACTACTTATACTTATTTATTTTTATGTTAAACAAGCGAGTCATCAGGTGAGGTCTTAATTGCACCATGACAGCTAAAGGCCCACAAGCCAATGACTGCGTGAACAAGTTTTCCTAAGAACACCTAATTGTTATTTGTCAGCTGATCGAATCCTTGATGCAGGCATAAAACTTGATTGTAGGGGGTCAGATAAGGGAAGGATCCTAAAGAGACACCTTTTGTTTAAATGGCAAGATTAAGAAAAAAGATTAAATCTTGCTATTATGAATTCTAAATGTCATCGTAGGCGTAGGCTGAATTTGGTGCAAGGGAGCACACCAACAACAGAAAATCCATTTTTTTTAAAACAATATATGGGCTGCTTGATTTCCAACTCTTAATATAGTAGTAGATCTGGTATATCTGAAATTATTGAATGAAACTAGTGGCAGTAGCTTTTCTGAAGGAAACACAATTGTGATGTAACAGTATTATGTAACTGAAACTTGTGATGTCGAGGCAGGTACTTAATGGAAACACAATTGTGACATCACAGTAGCCCATTAAACTAAAAGCCGCTTGTGATGAATGGTGGTCTACCTGACAAAAAGTTTTTATGTCGTAATGGTTTACCTGACAGAAAGTTGTGATGACACAGTAGTTTTACTGACAGAAAGTTGTAATGCCAAAGTAGCTTACCTGAATGAAGCCCACTTGTGATGTCAAAGCATCTTACCAGATGGACACACATTTGTGATGTCACAGCAGCTCAACTAGCAGCCATTTGGGTTGCTACAGCTACCCACCACAGTACTTTAGATAGGAGCAGATATCAACAACAAAGGCACGTTCATGGGCTCATCAATTTCTAAATGATAATTCAGTGATGGAGTAGCCCAATATGGTATTCCCTTTTATATACTGGTGACTCCAAGATGGATCCTGGAAGAATTCAAATTAATTTCTTATTTTGATTTGATCTCTATTTGTATAAATCATTTCTTTATAGTGGATTCTGGGATATGGGAATAAATATGCCTAAAAAAGCTAAGTGAATAAGCTATTTATTGAACACTAGCAGTGATGAAAGACATACTGTATACAGCAGCAGTTACAGTATATCATATGAAGCAAAGAAACAATCAAATAACTTAGGCCAAATCTTGGTAAGTTCTCGTTAGGCACCAACATACAAGATGGTGGATAAGGAAGAGACAGGAGAGCCTTTTTCATAAAAATGTCTTATTAAATGCTAACCCTTTGTGATATGCAGGGAGTATTTATACTATTAGTGTCCACACTAGGATGAGCACATAATGTTCCATAATATTCTTCAACAGGTGAGTGCGGTGTCCTAAAGAATCTGGTATATGAAGCTGAATCGAAATTAGAAGTTTAGAGATGGGAGAAGCAAAAGGGCGAAGTTAACCCCTTCATTCAGGAACCCATGCAAAATTAGCATTTTGAGATGATTAAGTGCGTATATACAATTAAAAAGAAACCATGGGGATTTGATTCCACATTTCCTGTTGCAAAAGTTCAGCCTATTTCAGCAGCATAGTTTTTGCGTTATTTGTGAACCTGACCTAATTTGGATATTTGAACCAGGGTTTTCTAGACCAAACAACTCTTATAAATGAATCATTTCTTACATATTACATTTGGGGCATAGTTACACTATGTTAGTGATGGATGTATGCATCAAGTAATATTGAAAATAATTGTCTCCTTGCTAGAGAGACTAAAAGAGCTATTGATGTCATTAGGGAACCAGAGCATTGTATTTTTAGCTTGGCAATGCTCGATAACCTGCTGTGATGTGTGACTCTCTGCATAACATTAGTATACAGTACCTGGATCAAACATAATCCCATCTAAATCACTTTTAAAGAACAGAACCTGCATAATCTTCCCACAGAGAAGAAGTCTTGTAAATGTTAATGATGATCTTTATCTTTGCATTCAAATACTAACGGAGAATCAATGCTACTGTATAAGGTAATAAATTGCATTTTGTGTAAGAAGCTTTTATATCATGAATATGTTAAACATAGGATATTCACCACTGAAATACATGACTGCGGGGGGATGTAAACATTTTATTTCCAATAATCCTTTATGGGCTGATATTAGTGGTAAAAGCTGGTTATGTTTTCTCTCATTTTTCCCCTGGTGTCTATTTTCCTGCATTTCTCGATGACAATCTCTCTACTACATGCTGATTTCATAAACACTATCACTTTCCAACTAAACACATTTATTACAGTAAACATAACCAGTTACGACCTTTGGGATATTCGCAGCTGGTGGAGGAGACGAAGAAAACACTGATATGTTATAAAGCTATAAATCATGTCAGTGAAGAGCAATGGGATTGGCAATTATGGTGCTAGGTTGCTATCTACATTGCAAATTTAAGGACGGATTTACTGTAGAGATGAGTGAATTTCATAAAATTCAAATTGGGTCCGATTTGCTGAATGGGCCAAGAAACTTGATTCAGGTACAAACTGATTCTACCTGAATCAAAAGTGCTTTAAAGGGATTGTGTCATCAGAAAATAACATTATTAAAATTATGTTTTTATGTTTAAGATATGTTTAAAGAAATGTTGAATTTTTATATTTTTTTAATTTCCCATGTTAAAATGTGTTTTTGCAGTTTTTGCACTGGCCACTACGGCTAATAATAGGCTTAACTTCATGGTCTGTACAGATCACTTTAATAGTTACCTGCTTATCTGTAATTATAATCCTGCCTATAATTATATCACCTCTATGTAGAGATAAGACAGGATCCACCATTCACAATAGGTGATTGTCAGAGCTTAACTGTCACACAGTTCACAGAGCATGACTGGAAAACTCTACCATAGAAGTCACTGAGGTCTCCTCCTGACCATTGGGTCTATAGACCATGAGGCTGCTGTAAAGAAATTTTCTTACTGTTTTTTAAATGCTGTTAAGAACAGCTCAAGCAAGATGTCTGCCCCCATAATCATGTTTAGGAAATAAAATAAACAAATCTGTAAGCAGAGAATAAAAACAGATTAGAAAAACGAGACATGTGTTGCTATCTGGTTTTAACTGGCAGATTAAATTTTTGGTGACACATTTCCTTTAAATAGTAACACCTACATATGCCCACAAAGTATAATATGGACCCTTGCTCTAAATAATAATAACCTCAACCACAGATAAAAGAAAAAAGAGCCAAAAATAAAAATATCACTTAATGTATTTATTCTATAATAGCAAAAATTATAAATATTTTAAAATCAGTATTGTTGTAAACTATTGAAGGAAAAAATCCCAACAATACAGAGAGCACCCTGGCGGTGGAACCCACACTCTGTGTCTGAACGGATATGTACAAAAAATTACCAAAAATAAAAATAGAGAAAGTCATAAATGGAACTGTGTTGCAAAAATGAATATGTATATAGAGACAAAAGATATATCACATACGGTATATAATAATGGAAAGTGATCAATGTGCATCAATGGTCCACAGCCCCATATATAACAGCATTAGATAGTAAATTTGGATATCACAATGAATGCATGTAATGTTAATCCTCGAAAACTCAAAATAATGAGCAATCCTATAAACACATACCCTTATCATGAAAGTGCAGTGGTTTTTGTCTGACCGCCTCTCTGCGTATTTGTCGTGCTGTAGCCGAATCTCCACTGGTCCCAATTATAGCGAATGGGGCCGGACAGACTTCCGGCAGGGAACGGCTGCAAAAGGTACCGTAATTATGGATCCAGCAGACTATTCCCCTGCTGGAACAGCCTGCCAGCACCATTAATGCCAGTGTGAAATAGACCTGATCCTGCAAACATGTGTAACTCTTTTCCATCACTGGCCTCTTTTGTGTGTTAATAAGGAAAGGGGCCACAGAAATAGACTATCGCATAACTACAGAATCAGATGACAAAGAGTTAAAGGGGTTTTCTGATCTCAGACAATGGGGGCATATCTCTAGGATATGCCTGGATTGTATGATAGGTGCAGGTCAGAGAGAACAGAGCTTCGAAAGGTATGTAGGTTGCACTATGCGCAGCCGCCCTCCATTCATTTCTATGGGGCTGCCGAAAATAGCTGAATATTTCCGTCAGCCCCATAGAAATGAATGAGACAGACTGGCTGACTCACCCTCTTCCTCACCCACACCACACCCTAAAAAGTGGCATGCATGGGGAAAAATTGCAAATTTTGCCACAAAATCCATTTGCGCCAAAATCTGCACCTTAAGTAAGCCAAAAAGTATGAATGACCCCCTATGGACTCAGAGGAAGCAGGAGGAGCAAGGGTGCACAGAGTGGCTTGAGCCCGCCCTCGGGGAACTTAACTGCTCATTTGCATGTGGATTTAAATTACTTTTTCTTCAGAATGAAGCAACAGATCCCTAAGTGAAATATATTATTACATTTCGCTGAGCTAGACCTACAAAGTATTGTGCCTGTTTTATTAGTGAATCTTCTGGAGAGTCAGGACAAATTCCTTTTAAGATAATGCCTCTAAGGCATTTATTTCACTAATGCCTTTCTGAGAAACGGATGTCAAAAATGGACCCATTCAAACTGTATGTGGGCAGTCTGTCAGTGAAAAACGGACAAGTAAGAACATGTTCTATTTTTTGACATCCGGTTTTCACTGACAAGCCTTGTGAATAACCCCACAGTCTACCATTGGTTCTTAAAAGAGACGTGCAATGGCCATTAAAAAAATGTATATCACATATCATGTGCATGCAGCCTAAGGATCTTACTTTGTGTACTAAATTATGATTATGAGAGTGAAAAGAAAATGAAAAATTACTAGCTTAGTATCCACTTTGATCACACTAATAGTGCTAGAGGCAGACAAAATTTTATTGTTTCAATCTATGGCTGTTCAGGGAATTTATAATTTTTGGGACTAATATTGGAGTAAGGCCCATTTATAGAATGCACACCTTAGTACAGTACATTTTACCTGTAGCAGCTGTAGCAGGAAAAGTACATAGTTGTCTATAGTTTAACACATAACATCTGGCAGTTACGAGGTCTAAGCAGCCGGATCAGTGTCTATCAGACCATCATCAGTGTGACTTAATTAAGAGCAATGAGTCAAACTCTTTAAATGCTCATATGCTGAAAAATGTGCAGATACCATTATGGTACATTACAACTTAAAGAGGTGGTCCAGAAGAAAAAAAAAATATTTAAAACAGGTCAGCATGGTGTACAGAAATAAATAACCCATAACTGCCCATCCTCTACTGTTACCAAGACTGCCTGCTCCTCTGTGTCTCTGCTTTCTGGTGCACCAGTGACAACCCGAAACATGCGACTGCTGGAGAATCAGCCAGTGTGATTTTTTTCTATAACACTGTTCACCATATGGGATAAATATTTTAATTTTAATAATACAGGTATTTTGGGACATGGCAATACTAATGGTTTTTATGAATGAAAAGTCAACAATTCAGGCAATAGGAGTAAGGGTCCTGCTCACAAGAGCTTACAATCTATGAGAAGATAGTGGGGATACATGAGGCACAGAGTTGTATGAAAAGATGCTTCTGAATCATTATAGCATGGGGAATGCAAGTGGTTAATAAAACAGACGTATCAGGAGAGATGACAGGTACTTTTTAAGCATCAGTCAATAAGGACCTGTTACCACTCCTGATACGGATATGTCTTGTATTCTTCATGAAATAACAATGCTGTAACATACCATATTTTTGAATATTGTGTTGTGCTATTCCTCTGTTTTTACTTTTGGAAATATTTGAATAAACAAACAACAGGGTGTTACCAACAGAGGGTGTGTCCCTGCACAGAGGGTCTCTTAACATGGACCGATGATCTGACAGCTTATTGGGAACGATGGTTTCCCGTGCCGGCAGGACAAAACAATCACTCATTGGGCTCATTCACACGACTATATTGAATGGATCTGCATTGGTTTTGCAATTTTGTGGAATGGATGTGGACTAGAGATGAGCGAACATACTCGTCCGAGCTTGGTGCTCGTTCAAGCATTAGGGTATTTGCATATGCTCGCTACTCGGACGAGCATATTGCGATCCTCGAGGAAATGGCAACTTCCTCTTCCTGCATGTTAGCCGCCTTTTTTCAGCCAATCAACATGCAGGAGAGTCTTTGGTACCTCCTAGCATCACGTGGGGCCCCTACAAGTCGATAGCAGGGATTGGCTGGCCAGATCAGATGACCTGGGAATATAAGAATCTGGTCCCGCGCTGCTCGCGTCAGACGCCGCCTGCATGAGATTAGGGATAGAGCTGCTGTCTGTCAGGGAGAGTGTTAGGGCCTGAATTTAGATGTTGGTTAGGCAGGAATCACCCACAAAGAACCCAACAGCCCTTCTAAGGGCTACAAGCACCTTTTTTTTCTGGTCTCCTCCTGGCTGCTGGCTGGGACATGTAGTGCAGCTACTGCCATCTTGGCTGCACACTGTACACAGTGACTGGTGGCAGAAGGGACAGCACGTGGTCCACACAGACCCAAAAGAAATTGCCCAAAGTCCTCTCAGTACTCATTTTTGCGGCTGCTGCTGTACCTTGGCTTGCTGGGATCTGTAGTGCAGTCTAGGGAATACATTTTTTTCTCTCATTTCTATACACTACAGTCCATTGAACAATTATGTAGTGTACTGTACAGTAGCGTCAGTCTAGGGAATACGTTTTTCTCTCATTTCTATACACTACAGTCCAGTGAACAATTATGTAGTGTACTGTACAGTAGCGTCAGTCTAGGGAATACATTTTTTCTCTCATTTCTATACACTACAGTCCAGTGAACAATTATGTAGTGTACTGTACAGTAGCGTCAGTCTAGGGAATACGTTTTTTATATAATTTCTATACACTGCAGTACAGTGAACAATTATGTAGTGTGCTGTACAGTAGCGTCAGTCTAGGGAATACGTTTTTTATATATTCTACAATGCAGTGAAAAAATTGAGTGGTTTGCGGTCCAATAGCCACCGTCTAAAGACTACGTTTTTCCTCTCAGTCATATATACTACAGTGCAGTGCGAAATTGTGTCATGTGCTGCACACTAGCCGGAGTGTAGAAAATATACGTTTTTCCTCTCAGTTATACATTATACAGTGCAGTGCAAAATTCTGTCGTGTGCTGCACACTAGCCGGAGTGTAGAAAATATACATTTTTCCTCTCAGTTATATATTATACAGTGCAGTGCAAAATTCTGTCGTGTGCTGCACACTAGTCGGAGTGTAGAAAATATACGTTTTTTCTCTCAGTTATATATTATACAGTGCAGTGCAAAATCCTGTCGTGTGCTGCACACTAGCCGGAGTGTAGAAAATATACGTTTTGTCTCTCAGTTATATATTATACAGTGCAGTGAAAAATTCTGTCATGTGCTGCACACTAGCCGGAGTGTAGAAAATATACGTTTTTCTTCTCTGTCATATATACTATAGTGCAGTGAAAAATTCTGTCGTGTGCTGCACACTAGCCAGAGAGTAGAAAATATAAGTTTTTCCTCTTAGTCATATATACTACAGTGCAGTGCAAAATTCTGATGTGTGCTGCACACTAGCCGGAGTGTAGAAAATATACGTTTTTCCTCTCAGTTACATATTATACAGTGCAGTGCACTGGTGGTGTCACCGCCATGCTGTGTCAGGCTACATGTTTGGGTGGCTCACCTGCTTCCTCAGTCTAACTTGGTCACTTGGTGGTGTCACCGCCATGTTGTGTCAGGGTAAATTTTTGGGTGGCTCACCTGCTACCTCATCTAACTTGGTCACTTGGTGGTGTCACCGCCATGCTGTGTCAGGCTACATGTTTGGGTGGCTCACCTGCTAACTCATCTGACTTGGCCACTTGGTGGTGTCACCGCCATGCTGTGTCAGGCTAAATGTTTGGGTGGCTCACCTTCAACCTCATCTAACTTGGTCACTTGGTGGTGTCACCACCATGCTGTGTCAGGCTAAATGTTTGGGTGGCTCACCTGCTACCTCATCTAACTTGGTCACTTGTTGGTGTCACCGCCATGCTGTGTCAGGCTAAATTTTTGGATGGCTCTCCTGCTACCTCATCTAACTTGGTCACTCTGTTGTCACCGTCATGCTGTGTCAGGCTAAATTTTTGGGTGGTTCAGCTGCTATCTTAGTCAAACCAAGCCACTCTGGGGTTCACCGCTATGCTGTAAACTGCAATCTCAGTCTTAACAAGTCATCCTGGGTTTCACCCCCATGTTGTAAACTGCAATCTCAGTCAAACTATGTAATTTAGGGGTTCACCACCAAGGTGTGCCGGACTACAATTTTAGCGGGTTCACCTGCAATCTCAGTCACAGACTGTCATTCAGGGGTGCACCACCATGCTTTTTCAAACCAATTGTTTCTGAGGGTCACCTCCAGGCTCTCACCCACGATTTTTTGGAGGCTCGCCACTACACTGTCGCCCAAAATTGTCTTGAGGGTCACCGGAGGCCTCTCCCCCACAACTTCAAGGAGGGTTACTACCCGGCTCTGGCACACAAACATTGTCTTGAGGGGCACTAAAAGGCTCTGCACCCACCCACTTGTGGAGACTAATGGGTGGGTGCAGTGTGCATCTTAGCCCGTCTGGAATTAGGAAAGCTGGGCACTATGCTTGGAGGTCTTTGTGTCTGCTGTGGACAGGGTGGGTGTGGGGTGCGTGTTTGCCCGTCTGGGATGGGGAGAGTTGGGCACTGTGCTGGGAGAACTTTGTGTACGCTGTGGACTATTCGGTGGGTGCGGGGAGGGAGACACTTATGCCTGCGTCCTGGGGCAGGGATAGGACAGCAGTGCCAACATGGGCAGTGGTGTCACGCAGGCGGTGATGGACTTTCGCTGCACCTAGTTGGGTGCTTTCCTAACATGTGCCAGCGCATATGCCTTGCCCATCTTGGTCTGGGTCAGCACAATTGTCTTGAGGGTCACCACCAGGCTGTTTCCCAGAATTTGGCGTAATGGTGCGATTAGGCAGCCTCAGAGGCATCTATCCATGCTGGCCCTGCTGTTTCCTGTCCATTTCTGTGGTGTTTCCATCATTTTCTGAGGTTTCCAGGTTTTCACGCAACCTTCCCTATGGAGAGCTCTGGTCCCCTGCAAAAAATGCTCGAGTCTCCCATTGACTTCAATGGGGTTCGTTATTTCGAAACGAGCACCCGAGCATCGGGAAAAATTTTACTCGAATAACGAGCACCCGAGCATTTTAGTGCTTGCTCATCTCTAATGTGGACCCATTCATTTCAATGGGGCCACAAAAGATGCGGAGAGTGCTCCGTGTGCTGTCTGCTATTGTTCCGTTCTGCGGCCCGCAAAAAAGATAAAGCATGTCCTATTCTTGTCCACAATTGTGGACAAGAATAGGCACTTATAGTGCTGGCCATGTGTGGTCCACAAATTGCAGAATGCACGCGGGCCGGTCGTGTGAATCTAGCCATTGGGTGATTCCCGGCTCTTTTCACACAGGCAGATTACCGGGAATGAGCATTTATACAAAAACTCATCCCCGTTAATTTGCCTGATAATAGGTTTGTGTAGAAGGACCTTGACACTGTCCAATCACTGCTCTTTGACAAGGGGAATGGTAACACTCAGTTGTCAAATTATTCGGACATTTCCAGGGAAATAGATTCTCCAGAATTATTATTTCACTGAGAATGCAAACATTTAATAAAGCAGACACGTCAGGAGCGATGGCAGATCCTCTGTACGGTTTGTACCGCCACAAAATGTAAATGTAACGCACTGCCATCTGACCCTGTAGAAAGGGTGCAGATCTCAAAAAATTAAAGTGCACCAGCTGCTAATATGGAACTCGCTGGGCCATTGTATATTTCATACAAATGCTGGCAATCACATGATATTAATCAATTATTATGTACCACCTTCAGAACCATTTTCAGTATAAAACCCTAGTAAATATTGCATTTTGTCCTAAAATAATATTAAAACAGTGATTTAAATACAGTAAAAGAAAACCACGCTAGAAGGAATGATCACAGGTGACACAGCCTTTATTGCAGTATCTGTCCTTACTTCAATCCTAAGATACCTACAATATCTGTAGGACGTGACTAGAAATGAGCTAATCGAATCCAACAAAGTGGAATTTGATACGAATTTCAAGATAAATTTGATTTGCCGCAAAACCGAATTTCCTCGTGATTCGTGGTAGTGAATCGATTTAACCTGAAATAGTGTAAAATACAAAAAAAAATCATACTTACCTCCTCAATTTGCTTGTGACGGACTTGAGTAACAACTTCATATCGGGCCGCACGAGATTTCACGCCAGAGATGGCAGCGGCGGCCCATCGTGAGCAATTGAAGGCAGTAAGTATGATTTCATTTTTTTTCTATTAATTTTACATTGTTTTCACTCTCAGATGCCGCAATCATGTATGAACGTGGCATCTGAAGGGTACAATGATGGGAAGGGGCACAATCACCGATTCCTGTCATTGCACCCGCTACAAAGAAATGTGATTCGTGATTAAGTAATTAGTTACAAAGTTTTTTTGTAAAATTCGTTTAAGCAGCTGAATTGAATTTTGAAGAAATAATCACAGGTGAAGCAGCATTAACATAGTAAAATAGTTTATAAGGCTGAAAAAAGACATCTGTCTATCCAGTTCTGGCCTGTTATCCTGCAGGTTGATCCAAAGGAAGGCAAAAAACCCCTGTGAGGTAGAAGCCAATTTTCCCCATTTTAGGCAATCAGAATAACTCCCTGGACTGATCCCTCTCTAGTAACTATAACCTGTAATATTGTTACCCTCCAGAAATACATCCAGGCCCCTCTTGAACTCTTTTAGTGAACTTACCATCACCACCTCCTCAGGCAGAGAGTTCCATAGTATTACTGCTCTTACCGTAAAGAATCCTCTTCTATGTTTGTGTACAAATCTTCTTTCCTCCAGACGCAGAGGATGTCCCCTCGTCACAGTCACAGTCCTAGGGATAAATAGATGATGGGAGAGATCTCTATACTGACCTCTGATATATTTATACATAGCTATTCGATCTCTCCTCAGTCGTCTTTTTTTT
>ONZH01005868.1:0-25689 GCA_900303285.1 Rhinella marina | reverse complement strand
ATAAATAGATAGTAGACTTCCCCATTATTTTTTCAACCTTCATTTGTCACCGTTTGTTTCCCTTTGCCCAATGTGCTCTCTTATCTGTTCTGAAAGTGGCACTTAGTATGGTCTATAGTGCATCCATGGTCTGGAAGTGAAGAGATTACTTTCATGTTTATAATGTAGGCCCATGTTAGCAGCAAGGTCGTGTGTTTGAACGATATGGTGACACATACTGTATTATAAACCTACTGGAACAAGCATTGATTCCAGTGGAGAATACATACTCATGACTTCTTGGGTATAAACACCTTCAGGCTTTTTATTTACTTTTATTGTCCTGCATATTCATACATAACTTGTGGGACCCTGAGTCTAACATTCTCCTGGCCTCACCGTGCAATGTTTTGGGAGTCTCTGTCCCCTTATTGATCCGTGAGTAGGGTGGAGACTTGCCTGGCAGGTGAGGAGGCTGGGACGATGCTAGACTCAGAGTCCCACATGTTGTGAATATGTTGGACTGGGATACACTGCCTCATAGGCCTCAGGAATACTAGGCCTATGAGAATGAACGGCTGGGCAGGGAACCATCAGGTCCGATGCCCCACCTCATTATTCAACTGCATCACCATCCTGACAAGAATACATGGCAATACAGTTTAATTCAGGAGTGGGATATATGTCCACATTTAGTAGAGTGCCCCCCCCCCAACTTTCTGGAGCCCTAGGGGTTCCTTATGGTAAATACAGCCTTTACTATAAGTCATTAAATACATAGTATTAGCTTATAGTCATGAAGCTTTTTAACACAATCCATGCAGAAATGGTTGCTGCAGATCTCAAACTGCTTTAGAGTATTAACAACCCAGAGCAAGGAGACATGTGGGACTACGGCCTCGTATCTGTCAGCTTCATTATGGTCTCGACAGGGGGCAAACAACACTTCATAAAAACACTGCACATTTTATTTTACTCTAAGCACACTGTGCTTTGGTATTCCAGTAGAGCAACATGAAATACTTTACGGTGTTCTTACAGAATGATGCCAAGCATCTCAAAGGATGTAAAATGTGATAAGTAAGAACATGATTATTCTTACCTATAGATGGATGTCACAATTAAATAATTTCAAAAATTTACTGTTTCCTTCATCCACATCTTCTCCCATTACCTGGATGAACATGATGGATGGAACTATACTAACTACATAATCCTAAGTGACTTGTGGTTCAAATCTTCAACCAGATGTTAACAACTACCAACATAAATTTAGTCAAAGTGTAAACCTAAAGAGGGTAACTTTGTTTAGTGTATGGACATATGGTCCAGTTCTGGAAGTCAAAACGAGGAATGAATTCAAAAAAAGAGGGGAAGTTGTATCTGTCTTTAATACTGCTTTTTTGATCCACTCCTGATTTTGGCTTCCAAAACTGCAGAATTTTTTACTATGAAATTATTGACATAATTGGAATTATTCTGTAGGTTTGTCTATCTGTAGATAGATAGATAGATATGGGCACAGACGGAAGATGGCCTCTGTGCATAGAATGTGCCTGCCCCCCCCCCCCACACACACACACACACACCTTCCCTCAGTGTTTTGTGACAAGGGGCAGGGGTCCACCTAGCCATTTTGCTACCAAATTCTCAACCTAATCCCTTCCCTCCAGCCCTACTATTAAAGACTTACATGGAAACCATTCCATACAGCACTACAAACATAGAGAATACAGCACATATATATTTGACATCCAGTGACATCTTCTCTGATGTAGACATTCTGTTTCCTCATCTTCTCCATTCAGACCAAACCACCATAATGACTTCTTTCAGCCATCTTTTGTCGCTTCAGAGTTTGACAAAAAGACAATAACTAAATCAAATAGCAACAGGAAACTAACAAAATAAAAATAGCTGTACCCAAGAAATAGGATTTCTGATACTAATAGCGGTTTCCATAATGCGCCCCCCCCCCAAAACAAAAATAATTGCCCTATGCTGATACTGTGCCAGGGTGCCCCCACAGTAATAGTCCTCCCCAAAGTCCCACCAATAGAAATAATCTACCAGAGTGCACTCAGTGACCCAAAAGTAATAATACCACCATAGTGCCCATACTAGTAATGATGTTCCCAATAGTTCCCCAGTAGTAATAATTCTCCTTACAATGTGTGCCAGTAGAAAACACCCCCTTAAGATGTTCATCAGTACAAAAATACCATCTTCCTTTCAGACCAGACCCCCATATCAGATCTCAAATCAGATCCTCAAATCAAACTGCCATATCAGATCCTCAGAAACCCATATCAGATCCTCAGAAACCCATATCAGATCCTCAGAAACCCATATCAGATGCTCAGAACCCCTTCTCAGATGCTCAGGCCCCCATATCAGATGCTCAAACCCCCATATCGATGCTCAAACCCCCATATCAGATGCTCTATCCCATTATTGATGTTCAGACCCCCATATCAGATACTCAGAACCCCTTGTCAGATGCTCAGGCCCCCATATCAGATGCTCTAGCCCCTTATTGATGCTCAGACCTCCATATCAGATGCTCAGAACCCCTTGTCAGATGCTCAGGCCCCCATATAAGATGCTCTAGCCCCTTATTGATGCTCAGACCTTCATATCAGATGCTCAGAACCCCTTTTCAGATGTTCAGACCCCCATATCAGATACTCAGGCCCCAATATCGATGCGTCAGACCCCCATATCAGATGCTTAGGCCCCCATATCGATGCTAGTGTGCACTGTACATCCTGACGCTGTACGTAGTCAGGATAGTGCAGCATAGCCTGAAGAAGACCATGGAGGAGGGGTAAGTACAGCGCTCACAGCTCTTCATTCCCCCGCCTCCTGCAGACTATTAAGCACTTCCAAAATGGAAAGGCTTACTAAAATCGCCTCCCTCCCACGCTGGCCCCCATGTGCAGCTGAACCAGCTGCACAGGTAATATGTCCGCCCCTGAGATAGATAGATAGATAGATAGATAGATAGATAGATAGATAGATAGATAGATAGATAGATCGATAGATAAATTGTTGCACATCCATATCACAAATCTCCCATTTCACCACAACTCAAAGTTGCTTTATGTCATAGCTACTGAATAGACAATCGGAGTAAACATTTTCAGACCAGACAATAGAAGAGATTTATTTAGATTGGTAATACGCAGTTGTAGGAGTAAATAATAGGACATCTTATCAATGAAAAATATGGTATCAATTATGGTGACAAGTTTCACTTTATTTATTGTACAGATATTAGATAGATAGATAGATAGATAGATAGATAGATAAAATATGTCTGAAATCTGACACATTCTGGATCATTTTAATACTTTTTTTTACAGTGGCATCAGGTTGGATAATCACTTAAAGACAGATGGCATTTTGTCATAGCTCCAGAACAGAGAAATGATTCTAGTCGATGTGCTGGTTTAATAAAAAAAAAACAAAAAAAACTGAGTTAAGGACAAGGTAAAGACAGAAGCATCTGTCAGTTTCTGCATGCCAGATTTCAGACGCGGACAAACTAATGTTTCTGCGGGAAAAAAAAGTAAGTAAGTTAAGACTATTACCAATATGTGTCAAAAAGATTGTATGTGATAGCTACGCCAGAGCAGATGTCCCATAGTTCCTGTTTGAATTTCGCAACTGGTGTTGAGTTTTTGGATGAGAGACCTGTTTAGCACAGCTTGCTAGAAGTATGTTCATTACAGAATTGTTATTTTCCTGGAAACAATGAGATGGAAAATGTGGAGCTAATTTGATTTTCTGCCTCCCAGGCTGTCGTTCTTATTTAGTTATTTTGGAGAAAGATTGCCATCCAGTTTGATCCCATTTTATATCTTCCAATGCTAAAAGTGGCATCCATGGTGCTTCAAGAGAATCTGCTGTCAGGAAATGACCTATCGCAAGGTTTTATAGAAAAACATTTAAAAAGATTTAGTTTTTTCATTTTCATTTCACTATTGCTATTTTTTTTAAATATGAAATATTGCAGTTTTTTTTAACACTGAGATACTGAAAGGTTATGTTCCCTTTACAGTTTGCGTTATGGACAAGGTCAGCTGTCATGTCATTAGCCTCCTCTTGCCCTTTAATCCCACACCTGCTCCATATATTCCACCATCGGTGCATGCGCAGTACATCTGCTTCTGCTTGCCCCCGCAGCACAGATAACTACTGTGCATGTACCGATGTAATATATGACATAGGCAAAGGATTATAAGTAGTGTTAAGCGAATCAAAGTCCACAAAGTGGACTGCAATCCAAATTTCTGGGAAAATTTGATTAGCCGCAAAGCCGAATTTCCTCATGCTTTGTGGTAGTGAATCGATTTCCCCTGAAATGGTGTAAAAAGAAAAAAATCATACTCAAACCTCCTCCATTTGCTTGCGATGGGCCGGCCACCGCCACCTTGACTAGAGTAATAGAGAGGGTAATATTGGGGCTGATGGGCTGATCTGAAGTCTGATGGGGGTAGAGGGGGCTGTTATGGGGGCTGATCTGAGGTCTGATGGGGGCACAGTGGGCTGATATGGAGGCATAGTGGGCTGATCTGAGGTCTGATGGGGGCAGAGTGGGCTGATATGGGGGCACAGTGGGGTGATATGGGGACTGGTCTGAGGTCTGATAGGTCCATATAGGGGCACAGTAGGCTGATCTGAGGTCTGATGGGGCACAGTGGGCTGATATGGGGGCTGATGGGCTGATCTGAGGTCTGATAGGGGTGTGACATGGAGGGCTGATGGGGTTCTGACATGGAGGGCTGATATTGGGGTCTGATGTGATGTCCTGAAATTTATGGGGGGTCTAATATGAGGTGTGATGAAAAATATTTTTTTCTTATTTTCCTAGTCTAAAATCTGGGGTGCATCTTATCATCAGGTGCGTCTTATAAAGCGAAAAATACGGTAACCTAACCCATATTCATTAAAAGAAAGATTCCTTGGTAATGGCAGAACTGATCTACAAAGCAATGCTTTTCATCAGCAGGATCAACTATGCTAATCATTGTACCTGGTTTGATAATGTTGAGCTTGCTGATAGATACTCTTTAAATAGAATTTTTTTTTTGCCTGCTAAACTTTATTGTGTATACATGTGCATATTGTGGATATGTGCTATTCAAATAAAAATTCTACTTAATTCCTGTATTAATGAGAACAGATTAACAGGGTACTCCTTAAGCAAGACAGATTTGAGATCTCATGTGTTGCTTGGCGGAATAAACATTTATGAGTGCTCATTGCAGTTGATGTGTGTTTTGGCTTTGTATACGGATGTTTATGATTTCTTTTGTCATTTTTTTTGCATAACAGAAATATTTATCAAAACTTATAAGAAGAACTCCAACATTAAATGCATTCTGGTAAAATGAATTTGAAGCATTTAAGATATAGGCAGGAATAACAGCCACAGGGTTAATCTAAAAACAAGCCAGAGTCAGTCCACCAGGAGAGTCAATAGGATATCGGACAGTATTGAGCACTGATACAAACAAAATGACAGGCTCAGCTCTGGAATTGGACACATGGTTCAGCTTCCAATCACACTGACAAATCGACCAGCTGGGACTTGGCTGGTCAGCACAACAACCCTCCCAGCACAGCAATGTATAATAGAATGGCTTAGAAGAACAACAAGCAGTAAAGCGCTCACCTTCTAGCAATGGTATTAGGAGGCATAGATGTATTTAGGACAGAGCACTTTAGGAATCCAAAAACTAAAAAACTGGGTCCAGCTTCCAATAGAAAAAAGACAACCTTTATTTAGCAATGTAAAAGCCAGTTCAAATACTCTGGGACATATCACTGGGGTATATTTGGGGACAATATTTCTGGGACATTATACAGGCATTACTAGGAGCACAATGAAGGGAATTATTATGACTGGGAGCATTTTAGGAGACACTATTATTGCTCGAGGACACTATTGGGGCATTATTATTGCTGAAGGCACTATAGGGACACTATTATTGCTGTAGGCATTATAGGGGCATTATTATTGCTGGAGGCCCTATACAGGCGTAATTATTCTTAATAGAGGCATTTTAGGGGCCTTATTACTGCTGAGGGCACTATTATTTATGCAGTATAGTATTTGTGGACATTGGGGAGTACAGCGGATACAATATTGGGGGTGGCAACAGTATGACACTGTTGGGGCAGCAGGATGGGAAGTTTGTGTTGAGAAGGTGGGGAAGATGATGTAAAGGTGAGGAATCTAACATGTCTGTGTAATAAGCCCTGCAGAAATGAGATGCGACTGAAATAATTTGTTGTGGCCATATGGGCCGAAAGGAGAAGATGAGGAAAGAGAATGTCTACAACAGTGGAAATGTCACCAAATGTAAGAAATATGTAGTGCTGTATTTTCCTATATGTTTGGTAGTGCTCGCAGGCAGTATGCTGTTTCGAACCACATACCACAGTGTAGCGGAATATACTGTCCCAATAGATCTTCTTGTTGCACTATGGTATTTGGTTCTGCTGGGGTAGTATTTTGTCCTGCACTGTGGTTTTTTATTCTGGAGCAGAACCAATTACCAACAATTAGCACCATATAATTTCCCAGCAGAACTAAATGCCACTGTCACAAATCAGTGGGTGTGAAGCCACTGTGCCATGTGACCAACCTCCTCTAAGGGCGTTGTCTAAGTGAACCTCTCATTCTTCACAGTAATCCTTATGGTGGGGATAGACTTTCCCAAGGGAAACACCAGGTCGCTACCTCTTGAGGAGGATTGGCACATGACTGGCAGCTAGTCCAGGCGGACCAGGAGATACCAAAGCAAGTACTAGAGGTACAGTCATAGTCAGCAGTCCAAGTTGTAAGCAGGAGCAACAGTGCAGAACCAAAGGATGAGGCAGAGGCAAAGTCAAACAAGCAATAAGTCAGGGCAGGCAGCATAGGTACAGGTCAGGCAATCCGGGTCAAAAACAGGAGAATTGCGGCAAAGCAGGCAAGGATCACAGGTAGCGGAGCCCAGAAACACACGCATGCATCAGTTATACAAGAACACAAGCACAGGTAACAGCAGCCTTTGCAGGACACAAGAAGCTTTGACGCTCAGGCACCTGGGAAGGAGGCTGGACCACTAAAATAGGTGCATGATGGCTCGGATTGGTCGCACAGGTCACATGAGCAAACCACTTACATCACAGGAAGTGATGTGCACCGGCCCTTACCGAGGTGCTACAGGAAACAGGCTAGAAGCCATGCTGTGTCCAGGGCAGAATGAAAACTGTGGAGAGGATTCCAGAAGGCACAGCATCTGCAGGCACAGAGTCCAGGACTATAGCAGTGCACGGAGAGACATGGATAGCTGGATGCGGGCAATGATGGAGGTGGCCAGGGAAGACCATGCTCGCCCCGTGCATGGAGCTTGGGACTGCAGTGGTGAGTAGGCGAACATTGGCGTTCCACAACCACTGTTACAGCCACAATGAAGAATGAATGAACAAAACTACTTTGAAAACAGTTCAGTCACTTGATTAACCTCATTTACTACTGAAGTGAGACCCTTGAGAAGATTATTAGGGTATTGTGTTGATGGTAGATAAGTAAATAAGCCCCTTAGGGTGCGTCGATTGAACTGTGCGAAGAGATGATTTTATATATTGGCATATAAGTTGGAGGAAGTGTTTTGGGTGATGGATATCCATCTACATAACTGGTTTGTTTTATAATATGTATAAAGATCTGTCAGACCCAAACCTCCAAATTTACATTTCCATTTCAAAAGTCGGAAGGGGAGTCTCTGACATTTTTTTTGGCCCAGGAAAGAGTTAAATATGGTTTGAATTTTAAAGAAAAAAAGTTTTGGAAGCCAGATAGGTAATGTTTGGCGCACATAGTATCGGGTGGTAGTAGTAGGGAATTATGAAGGCCTTTAGGAGGTTCCTTCTTCCCATCCATGACATAAATGGTATGTTTAAAGATTGTACTTGATTGGATAGATCCTGAATGAATGGTAAATATTTTGCCTGACATAAATTTGACGAGTCTTAAGTTACTTTAATCCCTAATCATTTAATTGACGTCTGCGACCAGGTGAAGGGAAAGTCCTGTTGAACTTGACATAGTAAAGAGGCTGGGACTGTGATATTATTCAGTACAGATTTGTACAAAAAGCTGAAACACAATTTCTTTAAGAGGTTTAGTCAAACTTCAAACATTAAGAGCCCTCATGTTTTTGCTCTGAAATTGATCTTTTCAACTTTCTGTGCTAGCTGTAACATGATTTTAAATGATGTTGGATTTACTATAAGGCACTAGCTGTTGGGGACCCACAGCAAACCAATCTATTTCATGTGGTGCCAGTTGTATTTGCACCTGCAACACAGGAAATCTAAGGAGTTTCATACACAATTGGTGCTGCCGTGATCAAAAAGGCACTTAAAAATCAGCTATGGTGGACAAATATTGTCTTTTCAGAATACGTGTATGCACCTGACCCAGTTTTAAATGGTTTTTATGCAAGTTTTTGTCAGATTGGACATGCACAGAATATATTTCTTGAATATACAGTATTTCTTTTAAGAATACAGAATTTCTTTAAAAAACATACTCTAGATTCACATTAGAGATAGTTATTCAATATTTACACACATATATAGATATAGAATTTATTTATTCAATATTCATATTTGTTTATATTTTATGTTCATATTATTAGTAAATATGCTGGAAATCTGTCAATCCGCTAATATTCAGTTCTCCTATAATACCAATCTACACAAACCAATGACTTAATTAAAGAATTGTTTTTTCTTAGACTATCTTTTAAGCTTAAGCTATCTTTTACCTGATTCAAATAGTCCATTTGCTGTCCGAGCCCAGTATCTAAATAACCTGGCCAATGAAAATTAATTTACTGTGTAGTCCCACACCCAACACTCCACCGGTCCCCTTTCAACTCCATTGAGTTACATGAACCTAGCCCACTTGGTATTTACCTAATAATCTTTAGCCATAACTCCAAACTCTAGTTTATAGCTATGATCCATCCCCTGGTTAGATATCTTGTCTTGGTTCTGACTTTGGCCTGTCTTCTGGCATCCCATGTCCACTCTCACTGAATGATTCTAGTGGGAATTACTATAGTTATGCCCCTCACCTTATGCTTAGCTTGTTTTCATAGCACTCGTATCCATTGTGCAGGTCTATAACAATATGTGAGAAGAAACAGATTATTGACCTAATCTGCTTCCCTGGTTTACTGACTGCCATAAAAGGAACTCATACTTACACAATAGGTCCTATACCTGTGTATTGTAAGGGTATTTTTAAGTAACTGATTGGTTCTCCCCTTTAATACTGTTTAATACTCTGTGTAATAGATTATAAGTTTCCCTTGTAATGAAGTCGGTTAGAGAGAGAAACCCATCCCCCAATTGTGCTGATAAGACAAGACATTCCTGAGTAATCTCAGAGACATGAGTGATGCATACTGAAGGAGGGGCTAACAGGTTAAAACTCTGCAACCACCTTGTCTCAGGAGACTCGATCAGGCCTCCATCTAGATAGGATGTGAGTATGACTTGCCCTATTTCTTTTGTACACCCTGGGGTGTCGGTCATGTATTATAACAGGGGTAGACCGCCATGGGTTATAGCATGATCAACAGGGTCTCCACCCCATTGGCTTCTGATGTTTATTTACTTTTTATTCTGTATGTGATTTCCTTGTTTTATCCTATATTTAATCACTTAGTAAATATAATTATTCACGTAGCCTGCATAAACTTATTCATTCGCAAATCTTTTGAATTCACTTAATGATACAACCTGTTTAATAATGTAAGCTAAAGGGGCATTTGGGGGATATGCACTGATTGACAAAAAATAACACACCCAGATGGAAATGTTAGAGTGCTGCAAAACTTGCCATGCTGTTATGTCTCAGACAGGTGTGGTCTGATTAGACAATGGGTCTTGCCATAATATTGCCTAAAAGTTTTACCCTTACTGCCCTATAAAAAGGCTCTTAAAGGCTACTTTTTGGTAGTGTACCTATCGGTGTGAGATTGTTGACTGCTAGACATGCCCCTACAACGCACTCAAAGACATTTTGCCTAGTTGACAGACTTTGATGGGGGCACATTATTGGACTGAGAAAATCAAGGTCATTTCAATGAATTGCCCACCATCTAGGCCATTCCAATCTAGTTTTAGGAGGTGTTGGGAACAGTGGTTATGTAAGGGCACCCACACACAGTGAACGGCTCTGGATGGCCCACACAGACCAACAGTAGAAGACAAGCATGAACAGATCCCACAGTTTTGTTGTCCCCCATCCAGACTCATGACATCATTACACACCCCTTATTTCTGTTTGGACCAGAGAATTAGTGGAAGGAAATTTGGTGTCACAATGCCCATTATGTGTCCTGCCATTGACATCCTGCCATTGAGGGATTCATTGCACAGAGTTGTATGGGCATCACTGAAAAGCTTAGGAACTGATTGGCATAGCACATGCTGGTCTGGATTAATCTTCCCCAGAAAATGCAACAGAATTATCAGAGTGGCTGATGCTGGATGATAAATTTGGTGCTTCATGTTACAATCAGTTGGTGTGGAACCACTGAGTTAACAAACTGGTTTGACTTTGGGCTAAAGCTAAGGGCATTATGCTGACAGTCCCTTGGTATTCACCTTTTAACTCCTATAAAATTATCTGGACTTCGCTGTAGAAGAGCCACCAGTAGTTCTGGTGTGGTTGATAGATGACCCACGGTGGTTATAGACACCAATGCGGGGCATCAAGGGATCAGGCAAAACTCATATCTGTGAAACAATTCTGAAGGTCAGGGCAGGCAGCTGAGGGTAAGATGGCGATCAAGTATGGGTCAGGTCAGATGGCAGAGGGTCAGAATCAGGGAATTAAGCTGGTCATTTTAAGGGCAGACAAGCAGATTATAGCACCTTTGCAGGATCTAGCAAGCTAGTAAACCTATTGCTCAGGCAGAAAGTGAGACAAACAGTAGAGCATATATAGCATAATTAAAACATTAGAAGCAGCTGCGCACACAGCATAAGTAGAGTTCTCCTTTGCAATACTGCAGAATGAGGTAAGGTTCAATGGAGAATATCTCCAATAGACACATGACACAGGGTCCTGGATACCCTTGCAGAGTGCTGGAACTGCAACAGACATAGGATGAGTGGAGCTGCGCTGGAGGAGCAGGATGGAGGTGGCCACAAGACGCAGTTTAATAGATGTTCAGACTTTCTAGTCTAATTTTGCACCACCTATTTGTTGGCTTAATTTTTAGCATATTGTTTTGTTGTAGAATGCCACATTTAAGCCATGTGCCTTGACAGTGATGCCACTCTACCTTTACCTTTCCTGTAAGCCACACCCACTTGCCAGACAAGTTGCAAAAAAAATTCAAAGCACTTAAAGGGGTTTTGCATCCACAGTATATGCTATTCTCAGGATAGGGAATCAATATCTGATCGGTGGGGGTCCAACTCCCAGCACCCCTGCCAATCAGCTGTTTGAATAGGAGGGGGCACTCATGCGAGCACTGCTTGAATGGCAGGAGTACTGGAGTTAGACTCCCACCAGGTCATCAATATGTACTAGTTGCACAACCCCTTTAAGGAATGTGGTGCAAAACGTACACATTTCTGGCACATTTTGATTAACAACGCACTCAACGCACTCAAAGACATTTTGCCTAGTTGACAGACTTTGATGGGGGCACATTATTGGACTGAGAAAATCAAGAAGGTCATTTCAATGAATTGCCCACCATCTAGGCCATTCCAATCTAGTTTTAGGAGGTGTTGGGAACAGTGGTTATGTAAGGGCACCCACACACAGTGAACAGGCTCTGGATGGCCCACACAGACCAACAGTAGAAGACAAGCATGAACAGATCCCACAGTTTTGTTGTCCCCCATCCAGACTCATGACATCATCAATAAGTAGCCCCCAAAGCAAGTTTAATTTCCTGTATTTCTGTTAAATCAAGAAGGATTATTATTGTAAAGTTCCGTTAAGCAAAATGAACCAACCTTAAATGACCTAGAATGTGTGGATGCTGTCCTGCAGTTTAATCAACCATTATACATGTATCTATGTTGTTTGGGTGGCTTTAATTTGTTGTGGGTTTTATTTCTTCTCATAAAATATATATTTGTAGTATGAATATGATATTTTAATTTGCAAAAAAGATGTGTAGAGTCTTGTTTAAATTTTAATGCAATGTAAATGGCGTATTAATATTAACTAAGCCAAACTTATACAAACTTCATGTTACCATCTGGCAGACTGTGCGTCAGTGATAGATTACCCCTAATAAATCATAATTAGGACAATTTACCATCACTATTTATTTAATAAGGGTGGGAAAACACATCAATTAATATCGTTTCTGGTACATTTTAATCTTGCCAAAGCACAAGAAAGTATCTGAATTTGTCTAAACTATATTTCAAACCAACAATTTGTATATAGTTCAGAAAATTTTAATCAAAAAAGTAGACAGTTGTTGAGATGTTGTAGAATATCAATTTATAATTCTCAAGTGTTCAACTTAAAGGGGTTTTCCAAGTGTTTAGCACTGATGACCTATCTGACCTATCTATCAGTATGTCATCATTGGGGATCTAACTCCCGGCACCCTGCCAATTAGCTATTTGAAGAGGCTGCAGCAGTCTGTGCAGCTTACTAAGCACAGTGCCATCCATTTGGTAGTAGCGGTGCTTGGTATTCCACCTATGCCTAAGCCAAGTGACTAATGAATGGCCATGTAACTGTTGTATTTTCGCTCCGGCTGCCTCTCAGCAGGGGTTAACGTGCTGTGGCCAGATCCGTGGCCCGCCCCCATTACAGTGAATTTGGGCCAGAGCGAGGTTCCGGCCCCACACGTGTACCTGTGGCAGTGCGGATCTGGAGGGACCCTTCACCCGCCGGATCCGGGCTGCCGCTAGTATAGAAGTAGCCTTAGGCCATTATTTAATGATTTTTGACAGCTGCTGCACCACAGAGGAGCCGCTCTCACCGTCCTCCACCCCAGCGAGAGAGGACCCCACCTGCCTCTCCAACACCACCAGCCCAGCGGTAGGTAAAAAAAAGTGTAATGGGTGGACCTACTGTCTTCAAAATATGAGCTAAATGTATGTTTTATCTTTGGTAGCTCCAACCGACAGGGAGCAGTTTTCCCCTGGACCATGGGAAGACCACCCCATACGGGTGTCCAGTAAGTACTACAAAAGGCTCAGTCAGTACAGAATACATGTCACAGAATAAGTCGCTCCAGTACATTAAAGTTTAGATTTTTTTTTTTTTGTGGGACAACCACTGTAACTCGATCATACAAACTAAGTACATAACTGTTTCCACCCCTACAGACATCCCCACTGACTTCGAAGTGGAGGCTGGATTACGGCGCCTTGGGTCCAGGCTCCACACTGCCTACCGGCTCATTCGTGGTCTGGAGCTGCCAGAGGTGCAGGACATGATGGCCCGACGTCGGCAAAGGCCAGCATAATCTTATGTTTTTGTTCCTTTCTTTTGTTTATTATATTATTTATTTGTTAAAAAGAAGTTTTTATTTATTACTAAAATATTCTTGAAAAACCTGTGTTTAGAGTGTTTTGTTAAACCTTTAACACCTTCCTGATCCTGACATAGTGTGAAGAAGACAGAGTTTTTTTTCCCACAGCCATTTTCCCATATTAATGAACACAGCGGTGTCTGCCGGCCAAACTATTACTACATTACACACACTCCTGTTCACTGATTACAATTGACAGACAGAAAAATAAAAAAGGCTTGGCTTGTTTGGGCAACAAGCCTGTACATTCTACCTTAACATAGGCAGTGAAAATTATATATGAGCTTTTTATGGCTGCCCCGGCCAGTAGTAGTAGGGGACGGGGGAAATCAGCATAGAGTGATAGGTAAAATAAATACAACAGACTGCAGTGGTGTATAACAATGTCTGCTAATATAACTTGTATGGGAGGCAGAGGCAGTGTAAATTTTTTTTTTTTTAATATATACAACACATATATATATATATATATTTTTTTTTTTGGAGGGGGGGACTAAAGGCTGAGGCTCCAAAACAAACTTAACAATACTAAATATAACTATTAGTAATGTTAACTAACAACATCTACTCTCCTACTAAGCGTAGAAAACGGAGGCGGAGGTAGACAACAGTGTTTGGTTTTGAAATAGGGTTTTGAAGACTTCAGGTTCACACAGCCCATGACATGACACAAGGCATTTGGCTGTAAAATTATAGCCCGCCTGACAGCAACAGTGAGAAGACACTCAGACTATTCTGCCCTGCAAGGCCTGATCTAATCGCCATCAGCATCATCTCCCTGTCTCTCTCTCCCTGCTTGATTAAATACTAGCCCTGTAATTGCCCTGCAGTGTCCCTGATATGTGTAATATGAATTCCCAGAGCTATTATATTAAATTTTCACAAAACAGATCTTTCACAAAACTTCACACACAGTGCTTCTGCTCGTCTCATTAGGTCAGGTGACCACTTTATTCCCGGGCTTTTGCGCACGACAAATGAACTAACAGTAAAAGTTCACTAATGAATTGAATTTGTATGCAACAGCGTATACAGTAACTTATACGTAGCAATAGCGTATAATTTATAGGACAAAAGACGTAGCGAATGCGTACAAAGCCGAAGCGAATCACCTAATATTCGGATTCGCTTCGCAGCTAAAAATTCCCAAGATTTGATACGGATCAACAAATCGATGAATCGATTCGCTCATCTCTACTTTTGAGGAGCTTTTCACATCAGGAGTAGTGAGAATATGAACTTTTTCTGCCAGATTCTTCTCCAGCAAGTACCCAGAATGGAGTTTCAATGTGAAGTGCTATCTACATTAGCTGCTTCACAGCCCCTTCCTTCTAAATAACAGTGGTAATGGTCTTCTAGTTGGATGCTTCAGCTAGCACTGAGAGCAGATGGGAGGAGCTGTTAAGTAGCTCAATACAGAGAGCAGAGGGCACTGTGAAGCTCTGCCTCTGGTAAACTTGTATTACCAGAATCTGGCAGAACAAAAGTTTATTTTTCACTACTCCTGATCTAACAATTGTACGTTTGTTCTGCTCTCCCCCGCCACCACCTAGAGTTGTCAGCAGTTTAGCATGGTCAAAAGTGCTAAAAAAGTCTAACTTGGGATATAATATAAGTTATTGGTACATTGGGAAATTTAAAGGGTTGTTCCCATTACAGTAAATGATGATATATTACTAAGATATCCATTTACAATAGAATATGACCATTGGGATTCCAAATTTTACTAGGCACAAAGGAGCCATTCAGCTGAACAGGACTAAGTTGCATTTCTTGCACATCTCCAGACCTTGAGCTGTAGTGTGTGGAAAAATAAAATAAATATAGAGGGTCCACAGTGATGTTGACCTCATGAAAAATGTGATATTACGAATTACTGTTGCCTATAGACTGCTAAGATCCATACTGTGCTTTTGTGTGCCTCTGATTTTATACATTTTATGTTGTTACGTTGCATACCATATTCTTAAACTGGAGAGGTACCAATCAGAACCAATACTAAGTACGGATCCAAGTTATAAAATGCTTTTCCAGTTTAAAAATCAAATACCGAAGTTACTGAAGTCTTGCAAGACTTCGGTAATAACTGACTTTGCCTTGTCAAAGGCCATACATTTTAATGCTATAAAAGACGGATCTCCGTTACAGCATTAAATTAAAGTTTCTTTGAATCTAGGATCCAAAGCTCGCTTCACCCATCACATTTTATGGTGATGTCTCAACAGCCGATGTGGTAGCTAGAGATGAGTGAAGTTTTGAAAAGGGTTTTTGAAAAAGTTCACCAAGAAATTCGATTAGTTACGAATGAATTCATCGCGAATCGCTATAAATCTGGTATACCCAGGCTGCAGGCGGGTTGGACCATGCTGCAGTGAAGAACCACTTGGCCAATTAGCTCTCAGCTGCCTTTCATTTAATAATGGAGTCTGCACTGTATAGGTCTTTATTGTTAATAGGGTCTGTTGCAGGTATGGGGTTTGGCTGCTTAGGTAAGGCCACAATATGCTGTCATACCCACTTCTTCAACCCATGTCAGCGGCTTACAAATGTAGTGATTTTACAGTGCTTAGGAGAAGATAAGTTCAGATGGCTATTTCTCTATTAAAAAAGCTAAATATATTAATAAAGTATATTACATAAATCCATTTTAGGACATTTCCAGCATTTTTAAATACAGTTTGGTAAAAGTTTAATAAAAAAAATAATAATTTTGCTACAGAATATCTGTTGCCAGTTAGTCTATAACGCGAAAGAAGAGAACAACTTAATGGCAAGCAGCAAGATAAAGTAACTGGGATTGTACCTTTTGGCATACAATTATCTCCGGTCTATGACCAGTTTAAGAAATAAGAGTATAGCAATAATGGAGAAGACCTTCTTCAGTGAGGGTTCAACCTTCTATTCTTTGAACATGTTTTATATTCTATCATATTCCTTACTTTCTTTCTGCTCCTTACATCTATTTTCAGTATTCTGAGTATAATTTGCAATTCCTGTTGAATACCTACAGGCCCCTGGTGTATATTAACTGCATTTCTCCACTCTTCCATTTTATTTGTAGAATTTGCTGATTAGTTTTTATTCTTTTTAGTTATTTTCTCTAAGAAGAATAAAATGTTAGGTGTCTTCATTTATAAGTATTTTCAAAAGATTCACATTTTGGTCATTTCACTTGAGGGTTTCTTTGTGTCATTTTCAGTCATTGGCTATTGTAATTATTGGAACCATTGGATTCCATAGAAAATTACAAAATTCTGCCATACCACTCAGGAGCACATGTCCAATCATCACCATTGCATCATGTTATTCATGACATTAATGCTGTTGAACCAAAGTCTAAGCATACCACAGTCTTTCTGCTAAATGTAAGATGCTAGTGCAGTGGCTGGGTTTGGGGTGGCCCAACTCTACGCTGACTCCCCCGTACACAGTTGAGGTGTCACCAGAAGTTGCTACTCTCTGGAGGGGATGGTAAGGCATGGTGCGTCCCAATGGGAAATAGGTCCAGAGAGTCAGCAAACCAGTGTGCTTCTTTACTGGAGGAATTCAAATACAAAACAATACAGGTGAGGCATATGGCTGGCTTCTCCAGTCTCCTCCATGGCAGAAGAAGGGTTTGATGCTGAGGAAAGGCCTGAGTTAGCTGTCCCTCTCTCTCAGAAGGCTGGTACACTGGCCAAAGGTTGGAGGCCCACAGTCTGTAGCTCAGTAGTCCGGTGGCTCCTTGGTCACAGGACTGGTGACATATGGCCTGTGGTTCAACGTTCCCATCTCAGCGTTGTCTTCTGTTCACTCACGCAGACTGGTATGAAGGTCCCCCTCCAAGCACTTATCTCTAAGTGCAAAACACTAGGGGCTCTGACTGCTCTCCTTATATACAGTTTCTAGCTGAACTAGAGACTTCTACTAGTAGGGGTGGAGTGGAGAAAATCAGCACAAACAGATACATTGTTACAACTCCCATCTCTCATAGACTTACTCAATAGCAATGACACAGCAGTTTTTCCAAACAAAAACACGTTTCCAGACATAACAACAGAGCTAAACCAGACATTCAAAAGGTCAGTC
The DNA here is from genome assembly GCA_900303285.1 of Rhinella marina. Taxonomy (NCBI): domain Eukaryota; kingdom Metazoa; phylum Chordata; class Amphibia; order Anura; family Bufonidae; genus Rhinella; species Rhinella marina. The sequence continues at coordinate 8,050 of ONZH01005868.1, read as the reverse complement.
TGTCTAGTTTTGGTGGTATACAAGTCTTGCTTTTTCCCTACAATACACACTCTTCTTTAAACCATATGGTAACTGTGGAAAATGGCCAGCTCCTTATTCAAAGTCCTAGAAGTCTTTTAGTATTCATTAACCATTCCATAGATCCTCCAAATACAGTGCAAATGAACAAGATATATATAACAACATACATATAAAATTCAGTTACACAGTATAAAACAGTGCACATTAACCCTTTAAAGTGAAATAAAGTAAGACGTTTCTAACTTTGCATAGGGGAAACAGGGGCCAATGTCCACAAATGTCTAGACTTCACAGTTCTCCTCCTACAGGACACATTAAAAAATTGAGCTCAAAATATACGATTGCAATAGTGAACCCTTTGGAATTAGCTTCGATTTCTGCATTGATTACTAGTACAATGTGTAGTCAATGCAAAATTCAGGTAATTCTAAAGGGTTCATATACTTTTTCTTGCATCAGTATATTAAATCATTCAATGCATTTCATATAACTTTTGGTTGTCATTAAGTATACCTTTTGTATGCTACAGGTGAGATGCAGAAAGAGTTATACTTTCTAGACTCTACGCAGAGGCAGAACTACCAAAACCAGTAGGTGGAACCCAATAGCTGAAGAAGGTGGCTCTACTGTCACATAAGCATTAGTCTTACCGTATCATTTAGATAACTGACATTTGTTCAGGATACTGCTTGGCCCATGCCTAAACAAAAATATTGGGCATGTTGAAACCCTACAACCCCATTCTTCTTTCCTGTAATTTAATTTATTACTTTTTTTGCAAAACTTTATTGAATTCTGAATAGTTGGTACTGTCGAACACCATAAGAAGAGTCTTGAAGAAGAAAGTCATGCTCATGGATACAATGACTTTATTGGACGCTCCACCATCCTTCTCTGTCCTGCAAAGGAAGATTTAGCCTCTCATACGCTCACAGTCACTAGACTTCTAATTCCACTAAAATGAGGGTAGCAGGTCCAAATATGGATCAATAAAATAAACTCAATGTACAAAATTGAGGAACTGTCTATCTGGGAGCTGAGGTCTGATACATAATTTAGGACTATCTAGAGTCCTTGATTGGTCTTTAGGTCATGAGAATCTTTTGAATCCACATCTCTACATGCAAGTCATAAGTAACTATAAGTTGTGCCCTCCTCTTCCATCTCCCTCTCTAAATACACCTACACCAGTACAACTGCAAACCTTGGCCGGACCAGTAGGCACACTCTCATAGGACAATTGTATATAATGAAATGTTCCTCATGTGCTACTAATGGCTTTTATGGTAGAATGGAACCCCCTGGAAACTTTGTTTTGGGGGCCAGTATTTATGTGCCATGTCCCTGCCTTTACTGACATAGCGTTTTTACTCAATATGTGCTTCTAATATCTTGAGGCTTGGGTATTTTTATAGTGTAGCTAAGGGTTTGGATGCAGCAGAGATACAGTATGGACATGAAAGTTCTGTGTGCATCCATTATTCATATCCAGACAGAAATATCTGCATGAATGATGGAAAAAAACACATAAGTATAATTTATGATGGACGCGTCAAAAACACAATGAAAAATTAAATCAAATTGTGTTTTTTTTATTATAACTTAATAGCTTCTTTGTTGTTAATCACTTGCCCTACTTAATTCATTCATTATACTGAAAAGCTCTGAGATTAAGCCCTCAGGCTGGATAGCCTCACATGAAGTCTTCCTTTTTTTTTATCTCTTCCAAGTTAGATTAAGTTTAGGTCTTGTTTAATGAGGTGCCACTTGCTGGCTTTTCATGCAGAAAGAATTCCTCACACTCAGCGGTATGTATCTACCATATGAATTATGAAATATTTTGGATTTTTCTGAATTTCTGACTAATGTTTCCTGCAGGAAGCTCCATTCTGTGCTCTCTGGGATCTGGGCAGCAGGGATTTTTTTGATTTGGTTTGTTCAAAGATTCATCTTGTTATTCATTATTTCTCCAGCATAGTCCCTCAGATCGCTTTTCACAAAGAATTATGTTATTTTTCTTCCAACAAGATGACACATCTGTCACTCTTCATTACATGTTTAACTCTTTCTGGTCTGAAGGGCTTGGAATGTACTGGTGACCTGTAACTTCATTGTCTTATACAAGATTTCACATTTTTATTTTCATAAAGTTAATGTAATTTTTTGTCTGTTGAAAACTGCAGCCTATTATAATACCGGCAATGTCAATCCACGGCCTTCATAGAAAATTCCATGCAGAATCTAAACATTGATTTTAAATCCCCAACGTGTCAATTTATGGAGAGGATTTTCACAGACGATTTCACCCATTGCAGAGGGTGTAATCTGTGACAAATCCACTGCAAAGTCTGTGACAAATCTGCATGTAACTACTGCAGAGATGTCAATAATTCCTTGTGGATTTCCATCAAAATCCACAATTTTTCCATAGCAACGTACATACTGTGTGGTCGCACCATTAAAGGGGTTGTCCCATGAAAAATATTTGTAATTTCATGTGATTAAAAATTGAATAGAGTTATTCAAGAAAATGTATCTGTATAGTGTCACCTGATTTTTTTCTTATTTCTGTGTCCGGCTTACTGAGATGGCTGTACATGCTCAGTTTCACCCTTCAATTGCTTCCTGAGTTGTGATAGGTTGACACTCCCCTTAGTCTGTCAGCTTTATATAAATCTAGCAGAGAAATGAATAATGAAATCTCTGGATCCATGTGAAGTACAGGGCTGATTTTAGCTTTGTTAAAAATGATATTGTCATGTACTATATGATTTTAATTTTTTACATTACTCATTGGATAACCCCTTCAAAGGGGTGTTCCCATCTGATACACTGAAAGCATATCGCTAGGATATGCCATCAATGTCAGAGAGGCGACGGTCCCACATCTGGAATATCTGAATCTATAGACCTATGAACATTATGTACTGTAGCTTTTTTCATTTAGGAGCCATGAGTATTTTGAAATGTAGTATTTTCAAGGTACAGTATGTCTTACAAATCCTGTCTTCTTTGTGAAACTCTTTCTCAAGTACTGGGGTTCCATGACCAAAAGAATAGATTGTACACGTATCTATTCAACAATTACAAAAAGTGTCTACCAAAATATCATCACTGTACTGAAATACTATTTTGAATGGTCCAAAAACCATCTTCTGGTAACTTGAAGGTATAGTAAAAGGGTTATCCAGCTGATTAAACATTTTAATTTTAATTTTTTTATGGGATTGTATTGTACCAAAGTGTTCAATAATACATGGTGCAACTAGATATTTATCATTAATGTTAAATTAGTACTTATAAGTGAAAATATCTGCATTAAATTACAAGAAAGTGGTAATTATAAACAAATAAGCAATTTACTCAGCTTCTGGTCATTGAGACAGGCTAAATACTGGCAAGGCTTTCATAACTAGTATGAAAGAGCAATATCTAGAGACGGGAGCATGTAAAAACAACAAAAAAAAATGTTACATTTTGCACGAACTAACAGATAATGTAAACATTTAGTTGTGGGACAACCCCTTTTTTTCTCTGGACACAGAGAAAAAAACAGGTATATTCTCTTGACTTAAGTTCTAGGAAATGTTTTGTGTTTCTGTGTTTTACTGATAATTTATAATGCCTTTTTATTAACAAAAAAATATGTTTACAAAAGCGAGTTTCATACAGCCTCTAAGTGTCTGATCGGCAGGGTCTGACCACTGGGACCTCTATCAATGAGAATAGGTGCCCTGTGTTCCCTTGTTTGAATGAAGTGGTGGTCATGCATGTGCACTGTAGCTTTTGCAAATTCTATGCACTGTCGGAGAGAACCAAGTGCTGTACTCAGCTATCTCCTGTTGGTAGAGTTACAGCAAACTACCTTAACGGGGCTGTCCAGCCAGTAGGGGTCTGACGCCTGGCACCCCCGCCAATCAGCTGTTTGAAGTGGAGGTTGCGCTCCATGTGAGTGCCACTTCCTGTTCATTACGCTGCACTTTGTCTTGGAAGTGCAGTGTAATTACAAGTACTCACTCCATTCAAGTTAGTGGAGCGAATACTTGTAATTACACTACGCCACCGCTCCAGAGTAGACTACATGTAATGTAAAGACCTCGTCAAATGATTGATGGGGGTGCTGGGTGTCGGATATTGATGATCTATAACCTATAGGTCATCAATATAAATGACAAGACAACCTATTTAATATTTCTCTCTAATTCTTTTGGGGCTTTTTCAGAACTGACAGCTTCCCTTTAATATTACAAAACCAAGATCTACAGAACATAGAACTTATGAAATGACAAAAACATTATCTGGAACAACATCAGTCAGCTAAATGACTTCAATATCTTATTAACGCCACTTTGTACAGTTGGCTCCATAGATTCCCTCAGAAATCTATAGAAATGAAAGCAGGCAAGCTTCATGTTATACTGTGCTTGTATCAAATATTTCCAGTAGTAATTGTGCAATTCCTATGAACTTAGCAATAGAAAAAAAGACTAATGAAAGCTGTCGTGCAGAGAAAACAAACGAACAAAGCAGTGAACATCCAACCTCCCACGTACCTGGAATATCCCCAACTGTTAGGAGCTCTTGTTCTGTTTACCAACTACGAGATGAATAAAAATTGTTTTTGGTGATTAGTATGAATACATGGAAAGTCTCGTAATCCCACTGGTGCTTCTGAAACTTCATTTCAAAAAAATATTATTTTTTCATGAGATGATGATATTTTCCATATTTTTGTTTTCTTTTAGACTTTTTGTATAAATCACTTTGGGATATTTGACACAGGCAGCTATCAATTTTAGATTACTTGTAGGTAATGGAAGAAAGCTGTACCTTCAGCAATTTTGTATGGTTACATTTTACTTATTTAGCTAAAAATATTTTTTTTCTATGTTTTTTTTTTTTTCCTACTCAGCCTATCTGCAGAGTACCTTCAGTTTCACACTGCATATACATGGCTGCATATACAGCCCTTATCTCTGAACCCCTCACAGATCATAAACACTTATTTAAACCATATTCTTATCATATTCTTGGATAAAAAGTTAGTTATAATGGGTGTTTATGAGCTGTCAGGAGTTCAGAGATAGGCTACATCCAGCCATCTGCAGTCAGGCTGAAACGTAACTCTGTAGGACAAAAACTGCTTAAAATGTTTAATAAAGACCAATTGAAAACGTTTTTAGCCCACAATAAGTAAAATGCATTCACAAAAATTGACGCAAAGGTGTTCTTAGCCTTTTAAATCACACTGTACAAGAGTAAGATCTATTTTAATTAAAGGGATTCTATGAGACTTACATAGGTCATTAGGGTAGGTCATCATTGTCAAATTGATGGCACTCTGACTCTATATCCCCCTCCGCAGCTATTTTGGAAAGTCTCAAGTGCTGAAGGCTACATCAACCGTGTAGTTGCCAGCACTAGTGTGAAGCTAGTGAAACTAGAAATTCACTTAAATAGGAGCTGTACTCCAGCACAGCCACTATCCAGTGGATAGAATCTTTTGCTTCTGGGTCTGTCCACTATCACAGTGTCTGACACCAGTGGCTACTAGAAATAGCTGACCAATGATGATGCTGGTTGTCAGACCTCCACTGATCGGATATTGATGAGCTATCAATAAGTTATCAGTATCTAAGTACCAGAAAACCCCTTTAATACTTTTTAGGGACGTCCAACAGTTACCCATTACTTCATTAAAGGGGGTTTTCGAGACATAAAAAGAAATGCTCAAAAATGTAATGTTATATATATATATATATCTCAATGTATCTCAATTTTCTTTAGAATCCTTCCTTTTATTCTTGAAATCACTAATCAAGTCCTCTGTTGTTTTTACAATTCTGCATACTAATGTGTTGTCCACTGGGAAAACATACTGTATCTCATGAGTAGACAAACCAGTGATATATGTGTAGTGATATATGTGGTTCACACATGACTGCTGGGGGTCAGCTTACAGTGTGGGAACGGTGAAGGTTTTTCTTTTTGTTTGTCAATGGAAAATCCACTCCTTCCCAGAAGATGGCATTTTATTATACTGCAGTGATGAGGTTCCACTACTTCTAAACCTTGGATGCAGAGGCGTAGCTAGAGGTTCAGCACAGGGGGGCGAAACATACTTGAGTGGGCCCCCCACTTAGTGGCTTCCCAAACACACGTTTCCAACTTCACAGGCACATACTACTAGTTGTGGTTATAATATTGTATTAGAAAGATGACTGTATAAACTGCTAGATCATCTATGCTGTTAAAGGGAACCTGTCATCACTTTTATGCTACCCATACTAACAGCAGAATAAAGTAGAGACAGGTGAGTTGATTTCAGCGGTCTGTCATTTATAAGTTAAAAGTAAGTGGTTACCGAGAACCAACATCACAAACATTGCAGATTAGGCCAGGAAAAGAGTCAAATCTTCATGAGAAGAGTCATGATTATTCATGGATTCCTGCTTTCCCTGCCCACCTGATGATGATTGACAGGCTTCTACCTAGTTTTCTCCCTTTCTCTCTAGGAGAGAACTGCCAATCATCAGCAGGTGGGTGGGGAGAGCAGGAGATTAGGAATAACCATGACTCTTCTTAGGTAGATTTGACTCTTTTCAAGGCCTGGGCTGCAATGTTTGTGATGTTGGTTCTCAGCAACCACTCACTTTTAGCTCAAGAGAGACACACTGCTGAAATCAGCATTTCTGTCACTAATTTATGCTGCCCTCAGTACAGTCAGCATAAAGTTGATGACAGGTTCCCTTTAAGTACAGTACAATAGACTTTCTACATACCCTAGTCTAAATACTCTACCACATAATGCAGTAAAATATAGGAGTAAAAAAAACAAGGGGACTCCTATGTTAAAGGAAACCTGTCCCCAGTTTTTACATCACTAAACTAACAGTCCCCTCAAGCATTGTCTCTTTTATGTTAAAACTCGCTCGTTTACCTATTAAAAATTGTCTCCAAAGCCATATGAAATGAGCTGAGAAGAGTCACTTTATGTATGAGATGAGTCATCGTAAGAGGATGGAGGGTCACTTTAGAGGCCCTTATCCTGGACTCTATAGCCCAGAGAACCATGTTTTTGGTTCCATTTTAAATACGAGCAGCTCAGATTTCAAATTATATCATGTGGATCTGTGTACTATAAAACCAGAGATACAGGCGGGTAACTGAGTTTTTATCTGCAGCTCTGGGACACTAGCAGCCAGAAAGGATAAAATGGTGCGAGGGACAGAGAAGAGGAGTTACGTCATGGCGTGCTTAGGTCATCACGTCGTGACAGACAGCTTAGGGCAGAAAAGCGAGTGGACGGAGGTGCAGTATGACGCTGTGACAGAAGCTAAAGTTCACAGCATCATGCCACAGCTCAGTCCGCTTGCTTTATACCACTGTTGTGATGGTGCAGGAGAGCACTGTCGGACCTGGCTGAGAAGCGATTGGATGGAGGTGCGGCATGACGCTGTGACAGCAGATTAGTTCACAGCATCGTGCTGCAGCTTTCCTGTTGCAACAGTGCTATCCTGCACCATCACTACAGTGGACGGAGGTGCGGACTGACGATAGATTAGTAGATCATGCCACTCCTCTGTCCGCTCGCTTAACAGCACTTGTCAAAGCCAGCGGACGGAAGTGTGGCATGATCTACTAATCTATCATCAGTCCGCTGTAGTAGAGAGGAGATCACTGTGGACGCAGTATCATGCTCCTCCCCACCGCCTACTAACCCTTCCGGTTCTCTCTGCAACAGCCTGGGACGTGGTGCCTCTCAACTGTGCAGGGCTGGACTGTGACTAAAAAGCAGCCCTGGCACAAACCCTCTGCCAGCCCACATAAAAATTGCCATTTTCACAACACTGAAGTATGTCAGTAAGGGTGGGTTCACACTGAAAGCATATGCGTTTTCACCAAAACGCATGCGTTTGGTTGATAGAAACATGTGTTTAGCGTTGTTAATCATTATCATTAATATTACAATGCTCCACCAAACGCATACGTTTTTGTGAAAACGCATATGCGTTTAGCGTTGCGTTTT
>ONZH01005867.1:0-81004 GCA_900303285.1 Rhinella marina | reverse complement strand
ATTGTCTGAGTTAAAGGCTATGAGCACTTTTTTTATGATTGCATGTTACTCATTGCATGTTACACTTACTTTTAGGAGAAGAATCATTTTTTTTCAATTGGTCTTTATTGAAATTTTTCAACCATTTTTGTCCTATGCTTCAGCCTATCTGCAAAGTATCTTACTTTCAGTTCCACACTGAGCCGCCAGGTTGCTGCTGCACTGACGGCTGGATGTATAGCTCTTACCTCTGAATACCTGACAGATCATAAATATTCATTATAGCTAAATTCCTATCTCCAAATAAGAATATGGTGTAAATGAGTGCCTTTAATTTTTGAAAATTGAACAATTGAAAAAAATATTTTTTTGAGTAATCATAACATAAATTTTTCCTTCGAAGATCTTTAAGGTCTTACTATGTAGCCCTGACATGGAACAACATAACCTAAGTGTAGTTAATTGTAAAGAAATTATACTATGGCTTCTTCATGCTTTAAATGGAAGCTGGTAGCATTTGTTTAGCATGGTAACAAATCTAGAAAAATCTAAAAAAACATCGAATATTCTATGTGGTTTATGTGAATATATCAAATATATCCATGTATTTTGAGCGGAGTCTGAGCTGCAGCTGCACAGACGTAAATTCACAGCTCGCATTCTGCTCCTTGTTTATTTTCTTCACTTGCCTGCTGGCAAATTCATTAATTAAATTCTCTAATAGAACTGAATTATCATTTAATGCCACCTCAGCTAACAGCAGAGAAGCAATTTCCACTCTCCATCATCCCCTTCTTTTCTCCACAAGGATTATCGCAAGCGACTATAAACAGACTGTGTACTTCATGTGACTGGATGCACGTGAATGGGTTTCGTACCTCGCTTTTTATTATTTAACAATAAAGCTGTGTTCAGATAGGACATTTGTGTGCTGCTTAGTGATCAGAGTTATACCCCACACAATGATCCCAATGTGGTGCTATGGATGAGCAACCAATGTTATCATCTAGTGCGGAAGCCTAAAATATGATGCCTCAAAGTTAGAGGCTTGGGTTTGGGATGAGAAATATGGAATCAGAGAGAGAATAGTAGAAGGACAGCAGGCAGATCAGACAAGATGATATTGCTGGGAATCTGTCATATAAAAGAAATATAAAATGTGTACCGTACTCTGCACAGCAGTCACATTAGGTTTCCTCGAGGTCTGACACTGGAGACTGTGATCATACAGCTTCTACTAATATTTATTACTAGAGGTCAGGACTCCATTCTCCTGCATGCAAGGTGAGAGCTGATGTCTATGGCCATAGAAGGAATGTGAAATATGTAGTGGTCGATTCTTTACAGTGTCTTATCTTCTGGGAGCAAATGTTAAAAAACACGACATACTGAACCTTATTACTATTAAAACCATAACCAAAGCCCCTTAGATGTATCACTTATTGGTGCAAGACAATAAGAAGAAAACAGCTATGTTGGTTGACAGTGGCTGGACCACTCACCACCACCTCTGACCCTTATAGTTGCATTAAAACTTTAGTCAAATGGAAATTAGTTACAAAACCAATAATTAAGTTTGAATAATAAATAGTAATATATCAAAGGTTTTGATCGGTGTAGGTCCAAGTGCTGAGACCTACTCTGATTATTAAAATGAGGAGTTAGAAGTTCTTAGCTGAGCGCTATCTCTCCTCGCTGCTGAAAAGACAGAAGTGAAGACCAACTTATAAACTTTCCATTTGAGGCTGTCTCTATAGGGGGCAGCTATAGGGGGTGCAGAGGTAGCAGTCACTACCGGACCCAGAAGCCTGAGGGGGCCCAAAGACCCTTGTGCCGCATAAGAAGACACTGGCATTATAAAATGTGCATGCTGGTCAAGTTACACCTCTGGCTGGAGGGAAGGGTTTAGCTTAAGAATTTGGCATGGGGGAAGGGGGGACGCCACTTTCAATTTTTGCCCCCCAGCAGCACGAAGGATATGTGCTTTCCTGCCCCTTGCTACAAAACACTGTGGAAAGGGGGGATACGGGTGAACTCTTGCACCAGGGCCCATGAGCCTTTAGCTACGCCCCATCTTCATCAGTGAGGAGATAAAGCACTCAATAAGTGCTTCTATCACCATTTTAGAAATTGCCGGGGGGGTTTCAGTGCTCAGACCCCACTGATCAAAATCTTTGATATGGCATATCAAAAGTTTTTGTAAAGTGCATTTATTGCTTAAGACAGACTGCACAACTGCTCTTTTAGCTGCCTCAAATAATGGCAAGCCCCTTTAGCGTAGTACAGTAGCTGGTGCTTGTAGCCTCACCCAAACCTAACCCACTCCAGATGAATTGATGCCTATACTGTCCTCTGCTGTTCTGTGCAAGAGTGCCTTCATTGATGCATGGCACCACCAGACACAGTCACTATGATGACGCTGATCACCCTCACTTCACCAAGTGATGCTGCCACCATTGCCCTGTCACTAAGCAATTCATAAACAGAAGAGCAATGGCAGTTGTATAGCAGTCAAGGAATTATTACTAGAGATGAGCGAGTAGTGAAATATTCGAAAGTTCGAAATTCGATTCGAATAGACTGCGAAATTCGACTATTCGACCGGATATCGAATCCCATTAAAGTCTATGGGAAAAAAATGCTCGCCACTTGGAAATCTCAATTCGACCACTTGGAGGTCACCAAGTCCACCCTGGAACCTCAGAAAAGGATGCCAACACTGCTGGAATGCAACTGGGACAGCAGGGGAAGCATGTCTGGGTGCATATAACGCGCCCAAGTCGCACTATTACGCCACTATCACAGCCTCTCAACAATACACTCCAAACACAATCTAACCTCTCTGTAAAGTGAGACCATACAAGGAAACCTTCTTTCCTCAACATTGCCATGGACCCCAAGCCAAACTAGACAAAAAAGAAGATAAAATTCTGCACCCCTTAAAATCACGTTGCCTATGACAACCACAGATGGCATAGGCAAGGGGAAAGCAAATAGACCCCATCCCTAATTGTCATTGTGTGTGTGTGTGAGATGTGGTCAGACATGTCTTCTTTAAAATGTAAAAACAACTCAAAAACACATGCAGAAGCCTTAAAATGCCCAAATTGTTGGCGCTTGAGATGTCAGTGACCCGACCTGGCCCAGTGTCATGTCTAGCAGGTAAAGCAGTGGGGATGTTGAGGGATGCGTAGGACCGCAAAAGGCAGGAAGAGGCCGTGGGCTGGTCAGAGGCTCATGGAAAATTTTGTGGCGGCCCAAGAGGTGACACCTCTTAAAAATTATGTGGAGGCCCAAGAGGTGAGAGACCTCTTAAAAATTATGTGGAGGCCCAAGAGGTGAGACCTGTTAAAGATTTTGTGGAGGCCCAAGAGGTGAGACGTATTAAAAATTATGTGGAGGCCCAAGAGGGGAGACCTGTTAAAGATTTTGTGGAGGCCCAAGAGGTGAGACGTATTAAAAATTATGTGGAGGCCCAAGAGGGGAGACCTGTTAAAGATTTTGTGGAGGCCCAAGAGGTGAGACGTATTAAAAATTATGTGGAGGCCCAAGAGGGGAGACCTGTTAAAAAAAATTTTGTGGAGGCCCAAGAGAGGTGAGACGTATTAAAAATTATGTGGAGGCCCAAGAGGGGAGACCTGTTAAAGATTTTGTGGAGGCCCAAGAGGTGAGACCTGTTAAACATTTTGTGGAGGCCCAAGAGGTGAGACGTATTAAAAATTATGTGGAGGCCCAAGAGGGGAGACCTCTTAAAAATTATGTGGAGGTGGAGCCCAAGAGAGTGAGACCTCTTAAACATTTTGTGGAGGCCCAAGAGGCCCAATTTTTCTGATTTACGGACCAATTCTACGGCGGTTAAGGAGGAGGGAGGAGGAGGTGGAGGAGGAAATGGCACTTCATACACATGGCACTTCACTTTTGGCTGCTTTTTCCACTGTTGGAGAAGCAAAGTCCGGGTCAATCCACTTGCTGTTCATTTTGATTAGCGTCAGCCTGTCGGCACGCACTGTCGGTTGACAGGCGGCTGCGCGCTTATCGGTGATAATGCCCCCGGCAGCGCGGAACACCCTTTCTGATAGCACGCTGGCGGCAGGGCAGGCAAGCACCTCCAAGGCGTACAGGGACAGTTCCAGCCACGTGTCCAACTTGGATTGCGAAGACCCAGTACAGTTTGTTCTCCACTATCCGGACAACACACGTGTGTCCCGGGAAAAAGCAGCCCAGCATGAAGTCAGCCATGTGTGCCAGACTCTGAATAGGCATGACTCTCACTGCCCCCACCAGAAGGATCACTTGCCATTTCCTCCTCTTCCTCTTCGCGCTCCTCTCCGCCCATCCGCGCTGAAACAATGGACGCGCACAGCCTGACTGCTACCCTCGCCGCCAGCATCCTCCTCCTCTTCCACAGCCACCTCCACGTCGTCCTCCTCCTCCTCATCCTCTCTCTCCTGCAACTGCCACACGTGAAGCAGACAAAAGTGTGGTCTGACTGTGTAGCTCCGTTGCGTCTCCTCCTGCCCCCGTCTCCTCTGTGTGCAATGCGTTCTCCCTTATTGCGATGAGGGATTCTTTAAGGACGCATAGGAGCGGGATGGTTACGCTCGGCCCTGCTGGCTGTGGCCTCACTTCTCTGTCTGAACTGTCCTCTGCCTGTGGCCATCCCTGCCTGTGGACATCCCTCTGCCTGTGGACATCCCTCTGCCTGTGGACATCCCTCTGCCTGTGGACATGCCTCTGCCTGTGGACATCCCTCTGCCTCTTGCTGCCTTTTTCGGTGCTGCGCAGACCACCACCTCTCCACTGCTTTCCTCGCTGGACATCACCTGGACCGGGTCAGTATCGGACAGTACAAAGCGGTGGTACATTTCATACTCCAGCCGTGGCCTGTTTTCATTCTCCCAATGCCTTGAGACATGTACTGAATGTAAATGAAGGTGTTGTAATCGCGTCTCTCTGTGACAAATAGCTCGATACTATCAACTGCCAATTTTATTTTAACTTTTTTTTTTTTTTAGGCGAACAGTTTTTTTTCACTTACTGATGTTTTCCAGTCTCTGTTTGGAAACTTTCTATGACTTTTTTCGGTACTGGGTGCATTTGTATAAATATGCAGAGAGTTATTTATGGTTTAATCGCAGAACGATGCAAAGGGAAAGCGTCGTCTAAAGGAGAATCATTTACACGCTCAGATAATTCAACCAGCACTATGGCCCCCAACAGCATTTCCCGCGGCCCCCGTCCTCGTCCACGTCCTATTCCGCTAGCCCCCCTCCGCATTTTATTTTTTTTTGGTTACAATATTTTGCCTTCACAGCCGTGAAATAATTTTGCAAGAGAACGCACAGTACAGTTGCCAATTATAAGGCCTAATATTTTATAGTATAATTATGTGGATGCCCAAGAGGTGAGACCTGTTAAAAATTTTGTGGAGGCCCAAGAGGTGAGCCATAAATATATACATTTTTCTTATTTACGGAGCAATTCTAACGGCGGTTAAGGAGGAGGAGGAGGAGGAGGTGGAGGAGGAAATGGCACTTCATACAGATGGCACTTCACTTTTGGCTGCTTTCCACTGTTAACCTCTTAAACCTTTTGTGGAGGCCCAAAAGGTGAGACCTCTTAAAAATTATGTGGAGGCCCAAGAGGTGAGACCTGTTAAAGATTTTGTGGAGGCCCAAGAGGTGAGACCTGTTAAACATTTTGTGGAGGCCCAAGAGGTGAGACCTGTTAAAAATTATGTGGAGGCCCAATAGGTGAGACCTGTTAAACATTTTGTGGAGACCCAAGAGGTGAGACCCGTTAAAATTATGTGGAGGCCCAATAGGTGAGACCTGTTAAACATTTTTGTGGAGACCCAAGAGGTGAGACCCGTTAAAAATTATGTGGAGGCCCAATAGGTGAGACCTGTTAAACATTTTGTGGAGACCCAAGAGGTGAGACCCGTTAAAAATTATGTGGAGGCCCAATAGGTGAGACCTGTTAAACATTTTGTGGAGACCCAAGAGGTGAGACCCGTTAAAAATTATGTGGAGGCCCAATAGGTGAGACCTGTTAAACATTTTGTGGAGACCCAAGAGGTGAGACCCGTTAAAAATTATGTGGAGGCCAATAGGTGAGACCTGTTAAACATTTTGTGGAGGCCAAGAGGTGAGACCTGTTAAAAAATTATGTGGAGGCCCAAGAGGTGAGACCTGTTAAACATTTTTGTGGAGGCCCAAGAGGTGAGACCTGTTAAACATTTTGTGGAGGCCCAAGAGGTGAGACCTGTTAAAAATTATGAGGAGGCCCAAGAGGTGAGACCTCTTAAAAATTATTTTGAGGCCCAAGAGGTGAGACCGGTTAAAAATTATGAGTAGGCCAAGAGGTGAGACCTGTTAAAATTATGAGGAGGTCCAAGAGGTGAGACCTCTTAAACATTTTGTGGGGGCCCAAGAGGTTTGAAACCTCTTAAACATTTTGTGCAGGCCCAAGAGGTGAGACCGGGATAAAAATTATGTTGAGGCCCAAGAGGTGAGACCGGTTAAAATTATGAGTAGGCCCAAGAGGTGAGACCTGTTAAAAATTATGAGGAGGCCCAAGAGGTGAGACCTCTTAAACATTTTGTGGAGGCCCAAGAGGTGAGCCATAAATATATAAAATTTTTCTGATTTACGGACCAATTCTACGGCGGTTAAGGAGGAGGAGGAGGAGGTGGAGGAGGAAATGGCACTTCATACACATGGCACTTCACTTTTGGCTGCTTTCACTGTTGGAGAAGCAAAGTCCGGGTCAATCCACTTGCTGTTCATTTTGATTAGCGTCGCCTGTCGGCACTGTCGGTTGACAGGCGGCTGCGCTTATCGGCAAGTCTCTATAAGGATTGTTCGGACACGATGCGATTTGAACAATATTCTTTTCTCACCCTCTGGTGAGTCATCCAATCAAGACACGATGCTGCGCTGAACCACTGGCAGTACGGCTTCTCTGCGAACAGTGACGGACGCTTGTGGCAGAGCAAGGCCTGAGGCACGCGCAGCACCTCTCTGCATCTATAGGCCGCATATCAAGGGACAGTTGCACCTGCACACACCAATTGTGTCCAGCCATTTGGTAGACACCAGTTATAAGTGTAGGTATCAGTGTCCACCGCCGACGCGGACCATAGCAGGAAATCTAAGGCGAGATGCAAACAGGGTTTACGGTCTGGGAACCGCCAGGTCGCTCACCGCCAAGGCATAGCTCAACATTCGCGCTCATGATCACTTGTCCATTCCTGCTGAGTGCTTGAGGCAGCGCCGGTGCCCGACCCACCACTATTCTGTGCAGGTGCATGGACTAGTCTGCACACGAGGGGGTGCCACTGGCAGAACGTGTCCCACAGGAGCACCCTCTTTAGGAAGGTAGGTGTCATCCTACGCGCTGGTCGGCGTGGGCTGATGGATGTTTTGTGGGCACAAGGGACTTACCTAGTGGAGGGCAGCGTCTGCCCTCCTCGCTGAGCTGGTGGAAGTAGTGGCCATCATACGAATGTGTGAAATTTCCTTTTTAGTAGCCAAGTTCAGAATTGGCTTGGCGCATGGGAGGTCCAGAAATAATAAACTCCAGGTTGTGGCTGTAGAATCGCTATTCTTGCTGGCTAGTCCCCTGGACGTTCTGCCCATCGGTAGATGGAGTGGTCTCACAGCCTCAATCCTAGTTCATCCAGGGCAATGTTATTCAAGAGACATAGAATTTCGGTCCCCTTCCCCACTATCTATAAGAGCCAGAATCATATCGTCCTCTGAATCCTCATTACGCCACGCGCGGATATAAAAGAGGAGACGTGTATCTGATCTGAATCCTGAATGAAGGTCAGCGGTGTCCCTAATCCATATAGATGGTTGAGGCCTCTGCCAGCAATGCCTTATTATTCCTGTCCACATAGGTGGATTCCCAGGAGTGCGAAGACCCAGCTCACATATATTAGTGTTGTTTGTCGTTCAGCACTTCATCCCTGACGGTACACACGTGTGTCCCGGGAAAAGCAGCCCAGCAATGAACCGTTCAGGGACACATAACCATTGGTGGTGTGCCAGACTCTGGAACATTAGGCATGCCACTTCCATATGCACTGCCCATACGCCCTCCCTTTACTCCGGTATACAATGGTATTCAGTATAAGGTGAAATGGTCAGCAATTACGGTAGGGTACACTTCTGTCGCTGTACACTTAGGCTCAATTAATCAATACTGCTGTTCCGTTAACCTTCACCTCTCTTAATTCTCACGTTTTGCACAATTGCCCTGTGTCAAGTAAGACCGCGCTGACTTTCTCCAATATCTGGACGGGCCACAAAAGGGCACTGAGGACCAGGGTTGGATCACGGAGAATCTGATACTTGACTAGCGACTTCGTAATCAATTTAGAGTATGTCCAGGCACATTTTTCTATATGCCCCATGATTCTATGATAGCATAGCTATGTTCCCACCTTTGTCAGAAGGGGGTTTTTATTTTTATAATCCAAGGATTTCCTTTCTTTTTCCAGGTCCTTCTCGAACAGCTCCCACTCATTCCTACTCGGTTAAGCCGCCGAGTGGAGCAGTCCCATACTCCATCTGGTCTGACTTCCTCAGTTCTGAGATACCACAAGTCTTTCATTTAAAAAGATTGATATTGATGCCAAACATCGTGCCGAGGTAGCTCGGGGGTGGCATCTGTGTATATTCATTTCTGGGAGATCTGTAGCACATGGCCCTATTGATCACGTCTATCGTCACTCTCTCTTCCCCTATCTCTGAGTAAGTCGGTCAGAACGTCTGGTGGCTGTGGAGGTCACTCATTTCTATCTGGAGATTCTCACAAGTTTAAGTAATCTGAGACTTAAAGTACTTATGCCTCATCAATTTGCGCACAAATAGGGCCAAGGTCTTTATTCGCAATTCAAACTATCATATGGTTACAGTAGGTACAAAGGATAGAACCTTTGCTTCAGTTGAGATAATTCCATCAGTTAGGTTTCTTTCATATTACATAGGTATGTGCTGAAAGATTAATACTCCTCTGAGATTTATTATCCTCCGGCTGTTATGTTTCCACTCTCCCCTTCCTGCCTGCAATGCGCTCTTGGGTAGCCGCCAATGGGAGCTACCTGAGGTCATTGGCTGGGTGAGCGCCCAACTGGATAGGGAAATGTTTGAGTGGGGCCTGAGACAAAACAAGAGGAGATGGAAGAAAGCTGAGCAGCGAGAGTAATGCATAGGAAGAACCTTGTGTATTAGTGGGTTGTGTGATGGGACCAGGTCCATGTTTGAAGAACTTGTAGTGTATTAATTACCAGAGCGACGTCATCAGTATTGATTTCCATCGTCGAAAATCCTCTTCTGTCTTGTCCCTTTTGCCGTTCTCCTCTACCCGTGCCTCTTCCCCCGTCTTATCTTCTCTGGAGTGCGGCCTCTCGTGCCACATGCGTCTCTCCTCTCTACCTCTCCCCTCTGTTTGTATCAGTACTTCCTGAGAGATCGCTTCTGAGGAGGAGAGCCTTATTGGTCGATGCAAGCTAGGGAGTTGTTTTTCTTATAGTAGGAGCCGGCCCAGGCTATTGTGGAGCCTCGGGTCAATGGATTAATTAAAACCGCTCTCGATAGCGTATAACGTGCGTCTCCTATTGCTTGCTTTTAGAAAATCAGTAACTTATCCCTCTCATAGTGTAGGTAACTTTGCATAATAGAATTAGACTGCTTAACGTTAACATCTCTCTGAATGGTAATATCGCAATAAGAAATAATGTCCTAGACCAATCCTATCACAATAGTGTAAATGGCTCCTACGAGGGAACTTGCTGTGCTTTGGCACCATTATATTTAGAGCATGAAAGGGGAAGTCTTTTGGTAGGGTGTGTTTTCGGGATCATTGGCTGACCAGCGATCTGTGCATATCCAATATTACTTGTGTAAAGAACTTGCTCCTCAATTATTACCTCTATTTTTGTTCCGTAGTCCAATTCAAAAGCCTGCTGTAGTTTTCCTCTCCCTCCCAAAGTAATGCTTGCTCACCACCCTGGCCAGCACTGGAAATATAAGTAGGATCAATTCCTCCAAAGCAGAGGGTCGCTGTCTAGGAGTGGCCTCATTCATATCCGGTGATACTCAAGAAACAAGCCCCAGATGAGTTGTTTCGTTAAGTGCTATACTGTAAATGGGAGGGCTGATATTGGTGCGCCCCCCTCTGTGGAGTTACTCTCTTTTTTTTTAGCTGAGCCCTACAAGATTTGACTATCAGAAAACGCTGAGCGCACACTTAAGCGCCTTTTCATTTCATAGTCACATGGAAGAGCAAGAATGACCACGAAAACTTATACAGCGATCAGTTCACACGCTTCAGCCCTTGTGGCAATCAGGTATTTGTGGGTGGTTACTTCACAGTCCAGGTTCTTGGCCAGCAAATTTTATTGTTGGATATACACCAAAGATTAATAAAACGTGGGCCTAAGCGGCCTATCTGAATGGTTAAATCCGGGGTTTAGTGAAGGGATTTTGAGAGTTTCTTCCTTCGGTTTAGCAAAGAGACCAACGAAACCATAGAATAAGCCAGCATCAACCAGGTTAAACGGCCCTAGATATAATTCTAGTTTGTCTAGAGGCACTGAAGCCCAAATCCTACTGTAGCCTGGTCCCCTCACGCTGATCAGAGCGGCGACAGTCTCACATCATTCCGTCTGCTCTGCGCGAAATAACTGTGCTTCTCACCTTGTTAAAGGCCCTAAAAGGGTATAAAGTCAAGACAAGTTGGTATGCTAATCGTCTGTTAACTCCAGGGTTAGCCTCGTCTAGTCATTCATTTCCACTACAGTGGATGCTGCAGGGAAATGTAGCATTACATGGCAGTCAATATAATGTATGAACATGACTGAATTCTTAAACAAGGCGGACACGTAGAGGAGGGTCCACAGTGGAAAACCCACATCTATAATGTCTGGGTGCTCTAAGAACTAAATGCTCAAACCTTAGATTAAATTTATCGTGACATCCACTCCTGGGGTCTTGAAAACTCCTATATGTAAAGAGGCCATCTCACTGTAGTGACTATATAATTACAAGCAGGATTAGAATGACGGACAACACAAGGTCCACCATTCACAATAGCTTATCTATTCTTTCTTTGTACAATGACCTCTGCACAGGTCACACAGCCTGCCTAGAAAACTCTCCCATAGAACTCAATGAAGCCCTCTCCTGACCATTGTGTCTATGGCCCATAGGGCTGCTGTAAAACAATCTTCTTAATGCTTTCTAAATGCAGTTAAGAACAGCTCAGGCAAGATACAACCCCCATAATCATGTTTAGGAAGTAGAATAAAAAAATCTGCAATCAGAAAATAAAAAACAAATTAGATAAAAAAGGAGATGTACTACTATCTGGTCTTAACTGGCTGAAAGTGTTTTCGCTGAAACATTTCCTTTAAGGCATATTTAAAAGGTTGAACATTGACTTATGGGATAGAGGCGTTCTAACTGGTGACACCAGGAGCACAGCTTTTTTTCCATATAAAAGTATATTCATATTGTATACTCGTCAATTTAAATTGTTTGAATATGCTCTTATATAACCCTTACCAGATTGTTGAGCAGCAACAATTGCTTTTCTGAGGTCATGGTGGATGTCCTTTATTTAGCACGATATAGGCAAACACCAAACTGCCAAAATTCTTCTTTAAGGGTGCCTGTAGATGGTCCAGGCTCGGACTGGCCCACAGGGATTCAGGTGAATCCCCCGGTGGGCCCCTGAGTAAGGTGGGCCCCTAGTCTTGCACCCCCTGCACAAGTGACACATAACACAGGAGACTTAGTGCACTACATACATATATTCAATGTACAGCACCTCAACCAGCCTATGTTCATATAAAAAAACTTGATAAATTATTAAAGAAACTCCCCAGTTTATTATTCTAGACACGATCAGAGCTGAGATGACTTCTAGGTATAGAGGAACGCTACCAGTGTCCTCTTTTCCCCAGGACCTACCTTCTCAAAGTTGCTGCAGGGCCCCCCATAGTCAATCATCTGGTAGCATCTTACTGCTGTGTGAGCAAGTAATATTTGAATGTATCCGTACGGTGGGCCCCCAAAATAAATTTTACTGGTGGGCTCTAGGCACCCCAGTCACTGACGGTGACATGGTGCCACACCTGTACTTGCCATTGTTTCAAAAGGCAAGCACAAATGCAACCATGCAATTAGCGGATACCGCGGCCAGCCTGCACCATGTTCGGGCACCCTTAGACTAGGGCAATGCAGTGTCAGGTGTCATGCAACATCTAATGTCATGTGACATATTTTATAGTGGTCTCGCACTGCGACATGCTGCGACTGCGACACGACTATTGCACAAATCCATCTTGGATGTGTTTTTGCGAACTGTCGCATTGCAGCATGTTGCAATGCGACCACCGTAGACTAGCATTATAAATATGTTGTGCGACAAATGTTGTTGTGTAGCCCTAGCTTTATAGTAAGATTCTTGATAATTAATGAATTTTGTGCATTTAATTAGTAACACATGGCCAATAATTACTTGAATGTATGAAAGGTGCAACTACTATTTTACCAACAATTTTTTTATTCCTGTTGACTTACTTTTTGTAAAACATTGAAATACGATGTGCCTTTCTGTTGTCAGTAAGAGGTAATTTCCAAAATGTATCTTAACCACATGTAGAGTAGATTTTTATGCATTTTTACTTAACCAGCCAAAGATGAGCAGCAGTAAAAAATAATCTAGCATCGCCCATATATCAGATTCCGTAATGTTACATTGCAGATTTAATGTTTCAGAGATCACATTTACAACCATTATCTTGGCATAAAGCAGAAAGGTGCTAAAAACTCTTAAGATCACCACCATTTCATACAATGCCAAAATTTGCATAAGACCATTTCATGCTGTTTATGCACTAATGTATATCAGCTAACTCTCAAGCAATCACTTTTCCTATCAGGCAAAGTGTTTGAAATCTAACACCATAGAATCAAATCAGTAGAAAGCAGGCAACCAGGAGACCCATTTAGTTTCATGCCACTGAAGGGAAAGTACATTAACATTAAGAATGGTAAATGGATATCCCCTGGGGAAGCCATAGACTGCCTAGAGGATAACACGCCTCGGCTTCAATTTAGTATTTTTAATTCTCTTCGGGTCTCTTGCTGCCTGATACATGCCTCTTGGAGCTGTAACATTAACATGCAAACAATACTCGGTGTTCTTCACTAAATGGATATAAACCAAAGTATGAAATATACTTCTGTAGCCTGATGCTTACTAGAAAAGCCAGCAGCTGAGATGTGCTGGAACAAAAGCACTGAACCTGACTTCTACAATCATACTCCTATTTGCTTCATAATAAGGTAATTAAGTTGTGTTCACATTAATTCATCAAGGATAGGTCATGCCAAACAGGGTTGTATATGAGTTCATTGGATCATTAATCCTATGCATTATGTATGCCTGTACAATGCCTGGCTTCACAACCAAGGAACATTACCGTACTGGTAAAACAATCACTGATGTATATGCTTTATCAACACGTATAAGGATCCATTCACTTCTGCGTTGGAGGCTTTGTTTGGGGCTTCCATCACAGACTTCATAAAAATAGGTGGGAAAAATGTCCTGCATGGAGGACTTTTGACTCCGCTAAAAGGGCTTTCTCCCTAATGGAAACCAAACAGATCCTATTACAGTCAATGGGTTCTATACACCTTCAGTTATATGCTGAATCCGGCACTGCTGTAACTTTCGTTTTTCCGCACCTATAATGGAGCAGAATAACGGAAATAAGCACTGATGTGAAAGAGACCTCACATGCACTTATTACACAATGTCCACCTATTAGAACAAGCTGTAGCTGTATACGGTAGATGAATATTATTTGTAAAAACTTGAGATCTCCTTCCTTGTTCATTTGGGAGGGCAGTTAAAGAAGCCATCCTCTTTTCACAACCCTACTTAGTTAATGAATAGCTCCAATATCTGCAGCCAGTGGCGTGAATAGACAAGTAAGGGCCCCATAGCAAGAATTAAACCAACCCCCCACACAGGACAGAAGGGTTTCCACAGAAACCCTTTCAATGACCCTTGGGCCATTTTTCCAGTGCTTCATTTGCCAAAAGGTGTTCCTTTAGAGGGTAGAGTCCTGACCACCTCCAGTAGAAGAGGAGATAATCCCAACTAAGACTGGGCCCCTCTTGCCTGGGCCCCATAGCAGTTGCGTGGTCTGCCGCTATGGGAGTTACGCCCCTGTATGCAGCTATACAAGCATATCAATGGAGGATGCTGGCTCGTTTCAATGGGTGCTCTGCAGTATTTTATACTTTGAAGCTCCTCCAATATTCACAGTTGACAAACCCCTTAAAGAGGTTTTCTAGGTTTAAACAATTGAGTTTCCCCAATTACATTACTTCTGCCTTCTGTTGCATGACATCATTGTATACAGACAGAGCACTATGACTTGGGGATCAGTGAGACAAAAACAGCAACATTAGTAAAGGTCCCTTGACATGGGACGTCAGACAATCCGCTGCTCGATAGTGGAGAAGACTTGCTAATGCTATCGCTTGTCCCCATACTGACTCGTTTGCTGACAGAAGATCATGTTACACGGCACTATCTACTGACAATTGGCGGTACATTTACACCACCAGATAATGACTAACAAGCGTTCCTATGAAAGCTCGTTAGTGATCATCTTTAGGATCTCCGCCCATGTTAAAGGCCCTTAAGGTAACTTTCATTTTTTTACTTGGTAAGTTTAATTAATTTGATCAGTTTTTACATTTTATTTCTATGGAGACCTTTATCTTCATCTGGTGAAACCTTTAAAGAGAAGTGCATACCATATATGTGCTCTTTAGAAGCTGCTTTCTTTGCTCTGTGCAGTCTTTACCTTTTGATGTACACTTTTATCTGTGAATTCTGAGTATTAGCCAGGACAAGGACAGTTCCACTGTAGCATGAAATATACAATGTTGTCTCCTGGCACTTATTCACTGTTTCTGTCTGCCAGTTTCATGCACATGTTCTGGGAGGTAAGAGAATGTGGACTGATCTCTATGTATAACAGGCAGGCTGGATAAAGGCATAAATGAACTGCCTTGCAGCATATTAAAGAGCTTATTTTTTCCAGGACCTTAAACATTTTGCTGAAAGCTTGAAATGTTCTAAAATAAGCCTTAGTCACCTGCTCCACTCGACGCAGCCTCAAGGGTCACCTGGGGAAGTTGGTCTCGCTCCAGCAATGACTTACCAGCTACCTCCCATGACTTCTAAGGTTACCTATAGTGGTCACATGGAGTAGTCAGATACATCATTGCTGGAGCACCAGAAACAGACTGCCAGGAGCACCAGGAATGGCACAGGATAAAGCCATCTTCTGAAAATCCAGTATATTTGGTATGCAAATGAGACATGAATGTGCCCAGAGGGGTGTCATTCTTGCAGGAAGGAGACCACCCACCCCTCCTATATCACATTCAAGCCACGCCTCCAGCATGAGGGTGGGCTTCAGCATAAGCAGGAGGCGTGCCTGGGCTCCTTCCTGCAAGAGTGACCCCCTCTGGGCACCTTACTGGCTCATTTGCATACCAAATAAACTGGATTTTCAGAAGATAGAAAACATCTATTGCTGAAACAAGCCACATCTGGAAATAAGGTACTAAGTGCTATTAGGCTAAGGCTTTACTTCAATAGCTATTATCCTGGTGACAGATTCCCTTTAAAACTTGTGATTTTATATTTTCTTTATTTATTAATAGATGAGCTCTGTACTGCATTTTACGTGAACAAAACCATTACTTTTTTCTTTGAAGTTTTACATGTTTTGAAGAATACATGAGACAACCTCTGTCTTCGGGTTATGTTAGGAATGTCTTAAATATGATTGAAGTTCTCATTGAAGAATAAATAGAATATAAATGTCTTTCAAATTGTGCAGGAACAAATGTATCTATAGCAACCTTGTTTGCCTTACCGTTTACCATTAGTACCATACAAATTGAAGTACACGTTATAAATATGTCAGGCCTCTATTATTTTGCCTTTGGTGCTCCTGTTGGAAAATTGCGGGTCCCCTCTGTTTTAAAAGAAATTCTGGAGAAACCCATTTCATGCTCAGCATATAAATATGCTAGCAGTGAGATATTTGGCTCAGTGATAAGAGAGCTGTCCTTTGAGGAATTGTGCCATGGGAAGAAAGCCTGCACTTTACATGAAGAGATAGACAGATTGGAGGATCTCATGTAAATGCAATTTGACAGCAGTGGGACTTAACAGGTAAAATCTGCCACATCTGCTTTTTTCTGTCTGTATAAAAACCTAAAATATTTTGAAGGATAATAATATACTGTTGCACAGTTTAGCTAGTCCCCAGGTTTCTTATACCAGTGCCACAACTGTCATGTGTAAGCAAATGTATAATGACTGGATGCCTACCGGCAGGATTTTATGTAATTTTGTTTTCCTTTCATCCCTAATGATTTGAACAGATTGACAATTTCAGCGGAATGCCCCATGCAGCTAGAAGACTTTCCTATGGATGCTCACGCATGCCCTCTAAAATTTGGAAGTTGTAAGTTATAATATTTTATTTAATATTCTCGCTTATTGATTAAATATTTGCTTGTGTTTCTCATATTATGGTTTGGACGGACAAGTAAACGATCCTGTAGAGACAATCTATTATATTTTTGCAAAAAGAAAAAAATCCCAATATATTCATTTTGTTTGTGTATTGTACATACAGTATATACTGTACCTACACACCCTATTTATTTAAACATACTGTATTAAATAAAACATTAAAGGACTTGTCTGCTTTGGACAATCCTTTTTTGTTTTAATAGTCATCTGAAAGTAAACTGAACACAGGTTGTCACACAGCTGGGTCCCTCCAGCACCCGAGCAATTAGAAAGTATGTCCTCATTACACTTCATTCCTGAACAGGCTCGCAAGACTCACTGCACGACTGTGACTGAATAGCATTGGGAGGGAATTATGTAGCAAGGTAATCTTGTTATGACTGTCATCTTGCCACTTGTCCTCCAGCAGCACTGCGGGGCCCATTTTCTCTCACTGTGGGACCCACCTCCAGACCTGTGTACGCATCTCCACACTGATACTGCACATAGACAGGGAACGTCCCTGATGTTTCCCAATATGTTGTAGTCTGCGCAGAGTGCAGCGGCAGGACTTCTACATTATCTGTAGTCAGAGAGTTATTACTGTGTTACTTGCAGGGCTGGCGTCAGCACCCGACATACCAGGGCAAGTGCCGGGGCCTACTGCTCCTGCTCCCCACTGTGCCCTGCTCACTCCTGCAGCCACACTCCGATACTCCTTCATGGAATCCTAGTACAGGCTGCGGCTCATTACTAGAACAGGGTGCTCTCCCCGATCTCCGCTAGGGGAAAGTGCGCCTGAAGAGGAATCCCACGCTTCCGGTTTTTAACACTCTCAGATGCAGTGAGTGAGGGGAACTCATTGCTGTGAGGGGAGGGGGCATGTGGCGTATTGTGGGGCCATGAGGATGAAGAACTGTGTGAGGAGCTTTATGGGGTGTAAATCTGTGAGGGAGGGCCGGAATCGACAGAACGTAACTGTGTTGTTAGCGCATTATTACTAGATTTGGTGCCCCACTTTTGATTTTGCCCAGGGCCACATTCTGTCTAAAACCGTCCCTGACTACCACATTATCAGCACTAGTGTTATCTGCGGTTTACATGGGATTGCAAGTAACACTACCACATTATCAGCAAAAGCGTTATCTGTGGTTTTACATAGGACTGCAGGTAACATTACCACATGATCTGCACTAGTGTTATCTGTGGTTTTACATAAGACTGCAGGTAACACTACTACATTTTCTCTACACAGATAGCCATCACTGTGTTATCCGTGCTGTTACATAGGACTGCAAGTGACATCTACTATATAACCTGTAATCAGAGATTTATCACTCTTTAAAGGGGCCCACTGAGACTTTATCGCCCAAGGGCCCACATGAACCTGGAGCCGACCCTGGTTACGTGTGCTGTTACATAGGACTGAAGGTGACATCTACTACATTATCTGTACTCAGAGAGTTTTCACTGTGTTATCTGTGGTGTTACATAGGACTGCAGGTAACATCTACTACATTATCTGTACTCAGAGAGTTATCACTGTGTTATCTGTGGTGTTACATAGGACTGCAGGTAACATCTACTACATTATCTGTACTCAGAGAGTTTTCACTGTGTTATCTGTGGTGTACATAGGACTGCAGGTAACATCTACTACATTATCTGTACTCAGAGAGTTTTCACTGTGTTATCTGTGGTGTTACATAGGACTGCAGGTAACATCTACTACATTATCTGTACTCAGAGAGTTATCACTGTGTTATCTGTGGTGTTACATAGGACTGCAGGTAACATCTACTACATTATCTGTATTCAGAGAGTTATCACTGTGTTATCTGTGGTATTACATAGGACTGCAGGTAACATCTACTACATTATCTGTACTCAGAGAGTTATCACTGTGTTATCTGTGGTGTTACATAGGACTGCAGGTACCATCTACTACATTATCTGTACTCAGAGAGTTATCACTGCGTTATCTGTTGTGTTACATTGGACTGCAGGTAACACCTACTACATTGTCTGAACTCAGAGAGTTCACCCTGTGTTAGCTGTGGTGTTAAATGTGAATGTGTGGGATCATCCTTGTGTGTGGTGAATGTGTATGGGAGAGTCCATGTTTGTGGTGGGTATACTGGGGTGGAGTGGGGCCCACACTTGCCATACAGTCTGGGGCCCATGGTACCCTTAATCCACCCCTACTCTAACATCAGCTGTAGGTGAAGTAAACAACAAGTGTATAATTTCCATGCAATGCCACCACTTTGAGAGGTAAGGTCATTTATAGCTCTCATTGACATCCATGATTAGTCCATGTAATACATGGACACGCTAGGTTCTCCAGTGCAATAAGTGCTCATTGCAACCCCTCCCCATATTCGAGTGGCCAAAACATTGTCATCTGCTTTTATGCTTGGCAAAAAAATGAAAGTTTTGCTTTAGCAAGATTTCTGTTGCCTTGCATATCTGTCTATGGCTATTATATACCTGGATATTGGTGGACTACTACTCTAAATTGCACACTGATAAGAATGGTGCTGGAGGCCAATACACAGGAGTCCTGAAAGGGTAGCCCTTTATTGAGTTGAAACTTCCAGATGGGGTTTCTAAACCAGGCAGTCTCTGAAAGGCAAAATAGGTTCAATGGTGAAAGATGTTCTCCAGTGACACCAAAGTCCAGGCTTTTCAGGGCCGGATTTAGAAAAAAAAATGTGGCCCTGGGCAAAATCAAAAGTGGGGCCCCAAATCTTGTAATAATGTACCAACAACACAGTTACATTTCATCGATTCTGGCCCTCCCTCACAGATTTACACCCCATAAAGCCCATCACACAGATCTGCACCCTCATAGTTACATAGTTTATAAGGCCGAAAAAAGACATCAGTCCATCCAGTTCGGCCTGTTATCCTACAAGTTGATCCAGAGGAAGGCAAAAAACCCCTGTGAGATAGAAGCTAATTTTCCCCACTTTAGGGAAAAAAATTCCTTCCCGACTCCAATCAGGAAATCAGAATAACTCCCTGGATCTACGACCTCTCTCTAGTAACTATAACCTGTAATATTATTACTCTCCAGAAATGCATCCAGGCCCCTCTTGAACTCTTAGTGAACTTACCATCGCCACCTCCTCAGGCAGAGAGTTCCATAGTCTCACTGCTCTTACCGTAAATAATCCTCTTCTATGTTTGTGTACAAACCTTCTTTCCTCCAGACGTAGAGGTTGTCCCCTCGTCACAGTCCTGGGGATAAATAGATCATGGGAGAGATCTCTGTACTGACCCCTGATATATTTATACATAGTTATTAGATCTCCCCTCAGTCGTCTTTTTTCTAAAGTGAATAAGCCTAATTTTGATAATCTTTCTGGGTACTGTAGTCCACCCATTCCAGTTATTACTTTAGTTGCCCTCCTCTGAACCCTCTCCAGCTCTGCTATGTCTGCCTTGTTCACAGGAGCCCAGAACTGTACACAGTACTCCATGTGTGGTCTGACTAGTGATTTGTAAAGTGGCAGGACTATGTTCTCATCACGGGCATCTATGCCCCTTTTGATGCAGCCCATTATCTTATTGGCCTTGGCAGCAGCTGTCTGACACTGGTTTCTACAGCTTAGTTTGCTGTTCACTAAAATTCCTAGGTTCTTTTCCATGTCAGCGTTACCCAGTGTTTTACCATTTAGTATGTACTGGTGACTTGCATTATTCCTTCCCATATGCATAACTTTACATTTGTCAGTGTTAAACCTCATCTGCCACTTCTCTGCCCAAGCCTCCAGTCTATCCAGATCCATCTGTAGCAGTATACTGTCCTCTTCTGTGTTAATTACTTTACACAGTTTAGTGTCATCTGCAAAAATTGATATTTTACTGTGCAAGCCTTCTACCAGATCATTGATAAATATATTGAAGAGAATAGGGCCCAATACTGACACCTGTGGTACCCCACTAGTTACAGTGACCCAATTTGAGTATGTACCATTAATAACCACCCTCTGTTTTCTATCACTGAGCCAGTTACTTACCCACATACAGACATTTTCTCCCAGGCCAAGCATTCTCATTTTATATACTAACCTTTTATGTGGTACAGTGTCAAATGCTTTGGAGAAGTCCAGATATACGACATCCACTGATTCGCTGCTGTCCAGTCTAGAACTTACCTCCTCATAGAAACTGATTAAATGGCCCCCAGAAACACGCCAAATGCACCTTGCTCACAGATTTACACCCCATAAAGCACCCACACACAGATCTGCACCCTCTTGGCCCCCAGTATATGCAAAATGCTCCCCCCTCACAAATTATATATATATATATATATATATATATATATATATATATATATATATATATATACTAGCTGAAGAACCCGGCTTTGCCCGGGTATATTTAATTTATTTCATTTAATGTTTGTGTGTGTGTCGTTAAAAGATATCGAGAGTGACCTCTACAGCGCCCTCCCCTTTAACTGTGACCTCCACAGCAGCTAGGGTGGCCACTGTCTTCACCCCAGAAAACCAGATCTCACCGGCCATGCCCCCAAACATGAAGCAGCACCCCCAGTTCCCTTGAAGCCACACTTCCACTAAACCTGAGGCCACGCCCCCTGGCTCCGTGAAGACACGGAGGAGAAGCTGTCTGAGTGTGAGCTACTGAAAGGGTGGACATCCCTGCATCCGTCCAGGCACTGTGCCGGACGGAGAACAGGGAGCCAGAAAACTGGACTAAAGCCGGACATCTGGCCACCCTAACATCAGCCTGCCCCTAGGGTGGCCAGAGGTCCGGTTTTAGGCTGAACAGTCTGGCTTTCAGACTCCCTGTCCACCGTCAGGCGCAGGGCCTGGAGAGACACAGGGATGTCCACCCTTTCAGTAGCTCATGCTCAGACAGCTTCTTCTCCGTGTCTTCATGGAACCAGAGGCATGGCCTCGTGTTTAGGGGTGTGGCTTCATGGGGACCGGTGGCACGGCTTCACATTGGGGGGAGGCTGGACAGTCTGGCTTTCAGACTCCCTGTCCTCTGTCATGCGCAGGGCCTGGATGGACACAGAGATGTCCTTTTGAACAGCTCACTCTCAGACAGCAGCACTGTGCAGTCTGAGCATGAGCTGCAGGGAGAAAGTCACCCTCCTCCCTCCCCTGCAGCTGACAGAAGTTGATTTTTACCTTCATTTTTTTCAATCCTGGTCAAATGAGGCGTGGAAGGGGCATGGCCTGACTGAGTCGGGGGCGTGACTTAGTGGGACCTGGGGGAGGGGCTTTTAAGTCCTTCTTTTGAAGATGGCCTCAATTACAGGTCGATGCCATAGTAATTTAGGAGGAAAGTGGGTAGCAGTGGAAAAAACATCTTTTATTTACTGAACGGTAAATATGTGGAATTTACATTATATATATATTATATATTTATGGTAACCAGAAAACCCCTTTAACAGGACACAGGGATGTCCTTTTGAACACCCCACTCTCACACAGCAGCACTGTGCAGTCTGAGCAATGAGCTGCAGGGAGAAAGTCACCCTCCCCCCACCCCTGCAGCGACAGAAGGTGATTTTAACCTTTATTTTTGCAATCCCTGTCAGCTGCAGAGTGAGAAGGGGCGTGGCCTGACCGGGTCAGGGGCGTGACTTAGTTGGACCTGGAGGTAGGGCTTTTAAATCCTTCTTTTGAATCACAGGTTGATGCCTTAGTAATTTAGGAGTAAACAGAGTGGGTAGCAGTAGAAGAAAACATCTCTTATTACTACTGAACAGTAAATATGTGAAATTTACATTATATGAGGTAATGATTGATGATGAATTAATCTAAAACATAAGTTATATTTATGGTAACCGGAATACCTCTTTAACAGTCTCATCCAAAGCCTCTTTAATGCAGACCTACAGCAGTGAACTGGCTAGGTTGTCATGGAAGCCTGTTGTGTGTGGAGGCTGCCTGGGAGCTTCTATTGGCTGATAAGGGTCATGTGACCAGGCTCCTATTGGCTAATGCATGTTTTGGGAATATCTCAGGAACGGTACATCCTGGAGAGCTGAAAACTGTTCTAAAACCTTTCCGGACACCTGATGTACATGTGTGCCAAATTTTCTGATTGTAGCTGCAGCGGTGCGGATTCCTTTAGCGGACATGCACACACACATACACTCAGCTTTATATATTATATATATATATATATATATATATATATATATATATATATATAAAATTTCATTTAATGTTTGTGTGTGTTTCGTTAAAAGATATCGAGAGTGACCTCTACAGCACTCTGACTCTTTAACAATGACCCCCCCACAGTGCCCCGTCTCCTTAAAATGGGACCTCCATAGCAGCCTAACCCCTTAACTTTGACCTTCACAGCAACCTGCACCTTTAACAGTAAGTTCCACAGCACTTCACCCCCTTGACAGTGACCTCTATAGCACCCACCCCTTAACACTGACCATAGGTTACAGTCCCCTTAACTGATCTCCACCATTCCTGGCCCCCTTGACAGAGACCTCCACAGCGACTGCCCCTTTAACAGTGACTGTCACAGTACTCTGCTTCCTTAACAGTGACCTCATAGTACCCCGCTGCCCCTTTAATAGTTACCTTCACAGTCTCATCATCCCTTAACAGTGGCCTCCACAGTGTCGACCCCTTTAACAGTGACCTCCACAGTGCCCGCCCCTTGTGACCTGCACAGCAGCTACGGTGGCCCCTAGCTTCACCCCAAAAAGCTGGACCTCACCGACCACGCACCCAAATGTGATGCCAAGCCCCCAATCCCAGTGAAGTCACACCCCTAAACATGATGCCATTCACCCTGGCTCCGTTAAGACATGGAGGAGAAGAAGTAGTTCCTGACCTGAAAGTGAGCTAGGGACAGCCTGTTGCTTCTCTCCCCCTCAGTCAGCCACAGGGAACCATGTCTGCATGCTCTAGTGACTGACTGAGGTGGAGAGAAGCCTCAATCAGCTGCTGCATCTACTAGCAGAAGGACCCGGCTTTGCCTGGGTATATTTAATCTATTTCATTTAATGCTTGTGTGTGTCGATAAAAGATAACGAGAGTGACCTCTACAGTGTCCGCCCTTTTAACAGTGACCTCCACAGCAGCCTGCCCCTTAACAGTAACATTCACAGCACCCTCCCCTTTAACTGTGACCTCTACAGCAGCTAGGGTGGAAACTGTCTTCACCCCAAAAAGCTGGACCTCACCGGCCATGCCCCCAAACGTGAAGTCACGCCCCTGGCCCTCACGAAGCCACACCCCTAAACATGAGGACATGCCCCCACTGTCTGAGCATGAGCTACTGAAAGGGTGGACATCCCTGCGTCCATCCAGGCACTGTGCTGGACGGAGGACAGGGAGCCAGAAAACTGGACTGTCCAGCCTAAAACCGGATGTCTGGCCACCCTAACAGCAGCCTGCCCCTTTAACAGTAACACCCACAGCGCGCTGCCCTTTAACTGTGACTTCTACAGCAGCCTGTCCCTAGGGTGGCAAGAGGTCCGGTTTTGTCCTTTTGAACAGCTCACTCTTAGACAGCAGCACTGTGCTGTCTGAGCATGAGCTGCAAGGAGAAAGTCACCCTCCCTCCCAACCCTGCAGCTGACAGAAGTTGATTTTTACCTTCATTTTTTCAATCCCCGTCAGCTGCAGAGTGGGAGGGGGCATGGCCTGGCCAGGTCAGAGGCGTGGCTTAGCAGGACCTGGGGGCAGGCTTTTAAGTCAATGCCATGGTAATTTATGAAGAAACACAGTGGGTAGCAGTGGAAGAAAACATCTTTTATTACTACTGAATGGTAATTATGGGAAATTCACATTATATTAGGTAATGAGTGATGATGAATTAGTCTTAAACATAAGCTATATTTATTGTAACAGGAATATCCCTTTAACAGTGTCATCCACAGCGCTCTGCCCCTTTAAAGCTGTCCTACAGCAGTGAAGGAAAATGGCTGAGTTGTTATGGAAACCTGGTGTGAAACTGTCTGTATGTGGAGGCTGTGAGCTTCTATTGGCTGATAAGGGTCATGTGACCAGGCTTCTATTGGCTAATGCATTTTTTGGGAATATCTCAGAAACAGTATGAACTATTATTTTACATTTATTTTAGTATTTACAAATTTATTTTGTGCCATACATTTGATTAGGTTTCTCTGCAGCAGTTTAATATTGAGCTCTATAGCTCAGTGGTTAAGGCTCCCAGCAGAAGCACATCAAAAATAGAGGCTAAATAAAACTTAAATAAACAGGGTGTTCCCAAGAATACTTACAATAGATTCAACTTACTAGACTTACTAGATTCTTTAGAATTTAAATTTGAAACAAGTCTTTTTTTTATTATTCCAATTTGGTAGAATCAGAATTTCTTCAGGATCTTTTGGGTAGAATGGAGAGAGAGAAAGGGAGAGAGGCACATGAAGCATTATTGATTCTGATAGAATCGATTTGTATTTGAATCGAATCTCGGCCAGGTCAGACAAATCGGATTGAAACAAATTTTATGAAATTCACGTATCTCTCCTTTATATATGAGTAATTAATGTTTACAGATGATGTTGGTGTTATTTAAAAAGAACATTTTCTGGTTATTAGTGCTATGTATTGTTGCTAGTGCTGTGAAAAATATGTCATATTGCCCTAGTAGTTAATCAACCTATTAAACAAATGACATCATAATAATACTAATTACACTTATTATTTTAACAAGCAATATTTATATATAGCACCAACATTTCTCTCAGAGCCGCTCAATCTAAGAACTCATTAAACATGCTGGATTGCAGTTAACTAAGCCAAATGAGCATTAGTAATGCACACAAGGTGGATGGTAGCATACTGTAGCTTCCGCATGTAGGTTTCTCTAGCGAATTAAACATTATGTACAACTGGGACTGAAAATGAATTTGTCCACTTTGAACAATTCATCGTTGTTGAAGAAGAAGCTGTCGATTTTGAAATATTCCATGGCTGTACCTCCAGAAATCAGATGTAAAATGTGCAGAGGCGTGGTGCGCTTCCATTCATTTCTATGCAGCCAACGGAAATAGCCGAGCCATCGCTCGGCTATTTTCGGCGGCCCCATACAAATGAATGGAAGGCGGCCGCGCATGCGCGGTGCGCCCTCCTTCACTTTCGGGGCCCCGTTCTCGATATAGGTGCAGGTCCCAGCGGTGGGACCCGCACCTATAGGACAATGGGGGCATATCCAAGCGATATGCCCCCATTGTCCAAGATGGTAAAACCCCTTTAACTGCTATGGGACATATGAAATAGCTGAGCAAGCACACTTGGTTATTTTTTAAAAGACTCTTAGCAGTGAATAGAGAGCATATTGCACACGCGCGACCAACTCTATGTTCACCTCTATGGGACTTCTTAAATTAGTCAGGACGCAGTGGTGAATGGTGGGGTGGCCAGTTATACTTGGCATGCCATCCTTTCATTTCAGGACCTCGTCCAAAATGGTACCTGCACCTGTTGGACATTTAGGGCATATTCTACGGATATGCCATAAATATTCCAATGGGAATATCACTTTTATGTGTCATCTGTGAACGGACACAGTATCCTTCCATGCAGAACATGAAGGATACTCCACAGCAAATGAGTCGTAATATTTGTATCATAAAGTTGCAATTTAGGCAAACTGATTTACAAACTGCTTCTCAAAATCCCAGCAGATGGTTGTTTTCCTGTTTAAAACCACATACTGTACTTGCAGCAATTAGTATTGGTTCATCCATCCAGATCACCGAATTTACAAATTGTGTTTCCGTACAAAAATAAAAATGTGGTGTGTTTGTGGTCTTCACATAAAGCATACCTTTAAATGCATTTATAATACATAAAGAAGCTGTATTCAATCCTGACCACAGAAGGTTATTTTAAGCATGTTGTCAAGAACTATGAGAGCAAATTGAGTGATATGTTGTATATAACCTGAAGTATCTTTGCCCAGATAAATTGTTTCACATCAGTTAATGTAACGTCTACTCTGCAGGATGGGGGCGGGGGGCACATTTCATTGGTGTTGGAAGACAACCAGCAAGGGTGAAATAGCCCTGAGCTTGCTAGATTTTAAGCTTACACCACTCTGTAGCATGATCATTTTCATTGCTTCAATAATCCAGCTTTGATGTTACTACATGATTGTAAGCAATCTGTACACTTTAGCGCTTCCCAATCTGATAAACCTGGAGTGTGACTAAATAATATTTCAGCTGAATAGTACATTACATAATACAGTAAATACATCATAATCCTGCGCTGCCATATGTGATTTCATGAAAACTTGGAAAGAGAGTTAAAAGTAATATCTAAAGCAATCAGCTGTTTTTCTATTCTATTTATAAAGACATTTTCAATTACATGACAATTCAGAAAAATAAGCAAAAGAAATTTTTGGGAAAAAAGGAACATATTTATTGCAAACACTGCCTTTACCATATTAAAAGGGGTTATCCGACCCCTGAAATGCCCCTCCATATGCCCGGGCCTCTCACACACAATGTACTTACCTCGCTCCCTGGCACCCGTGTTGCTTCTGAAGCCTGCTGCATCTCCCCTTCACGCGGATGAAAATATCCGGTGTTGAGGGGGGAGGTGGGTTTAGGGAAACGGCAGGCAGTGACAGGGACGAGCCTTCCTAACGTCACCTGCGAGAGATGCAGAGGTGGCTATGCAGGCTTCAGAAGCGACGTGGCTGCCCGGGAGCAAGGTAAGTAGATTGTGTATGGGGGGCCCAGGTATATGGGGGGGTCATTTCATGGGTTGAATAACGCCTTTAAAATAAGCCACCATTTAAAAAATGCACCTATGTATAAGGCCCCTTTCACACGAGCATCACGGATTAGGTCCGGATGCGTTCAGGGTGCGTTCAGGGAAACTCGCACCATTTTGCAAGCAAGTTCAGTCAGTTTTGTCTGCGATTGCGTTCAGTTGTTCAGTTTTTTCCGCGCGAGTGCAATGCGTTTTGATGCGTTTTTCACGCGCATGATAAAAAACTGAAGGTTTACAAACAACATCTCTTAGCAACCATCAGTGAAAAACGCATTGTATCTGCACTTGCTTGCGGATGCAATGCGTTTTTCACTGAAGCCCCATTCACTTCTATGGGGCCAGGGCTGCGTGAAAAACGCAGAATATAGAACATGCTGTGATTTTCACACAACACAAAAGTGATGCGTAAAAAAAAAAAAACGCTCATGTACACAGACCCACTGAAATGAATGGGTCAGGATTCAGTGCGAGTGCTATGCGTTCACGTCACGCATTGCACCCGCTTGGAAAACTCGCTCGTGTGAAAGGGGACTAAATGTTCCGGTCCGATTTGATTCTTACCCGTATTGATTCAACTGGAATCAAAAGTGGTTCAATCTGTCTCTCTCTAAAAATTCTCCTAAATTGAATTACATGAAATTTTGATTCTATAGTATTAATTCTCTAATCGCTAGCCGTTATAAAACCACCTACTTATTATTGTTTAGGTCCTCCTTGTGCCCGCAAAACAGTTCTGACCCATTGAGACATGGACTCTACTGGATCTCTGAAGGTTCTAGCATAAAAAAAGATGTTCGGGGGCTTAAAGTTGCACTCTACTTTGAATAAACTTTTGATATACTGTAGGAACATATCAAAAGTTTAGATTGGTGGGGGTCTGAGCAGTCAGACCCCCACCAATCTCTAGAACGAGGTGAGAGAAGCATGTGCATATCGCGTTGTCTCTCTCCCTGTCAGAAAGACTCAGTAGAAAGTCTATGGGCCCTTCTCACTCCCATCTTGTTCAGCAAGGAGAGAAAGAGTGCGTGATCTGTATATATATAGATATATATACACAGGCTATTTCTCAGAACTCCCCAATGATTTACAGCATGTGTCAGTTTGCAAAACTTATTACCAGCAATTTAAACAAGTCTTCTGGTTTAGTTGTGACCTTGTGCAGCATATGTTCACACATTGCAGTGTTCATGCATCAATTCTGAAGGCTGCTACAACTTCTGCGAATGTACAAACTATTCTTTAAGAATGATGTGCATTTCTGCTATTGCTTGACTGTTACAGCTCTCATAGTAACATAGTAACATAGTTTGTAAGGCCGAAAAAAGACATCTGTCCATCCAGTTCAGCCTGTTTTCCTACAAGTTGATCCAGGGGAAGGCAAAAAAAAAACCCTGTGAGGTAGAAGCCAATTTTCCTCACTTTAGGGGGAAAAATTCCTTCCCGACTCCAGTCAGGCAATCAGAATAACTCCCTGGATCAACGACCCATCTCTAGTAACTATAACCTGTAATATTATTACCCTCCAGAAATACATCCAGGCCCTTCTTGAACTCTCTTAGTGAACTTACCATCACCACCTCCTCAGGCAGAGAGTTCCATAGTCTCACTGCTCTTACCGTAAAGAATCCTCTTCTATGTTTATGTACAAACCATTTATTACCTGGTCATTTATACATTGTATAACTTCCTTTTTCTAATCAGGTTTTGTAATCCCTACATAGGTCTCATGGTCAGTGTCTATTTAAAGGGGTTATTTTTTTGTTCTTTATATGTTTCTAACTTGTCAGGTATAACAACTTTCCCATATACTTTGTGTTTCTAAAGCTGCTGGTTTCTCAGAGTTGACTGAGGGTCACATGACCTGTGATGTCAGCTTATCTCCCTGGCCACGCCCCCTTTCTTTGCCTGCTATCTGCTCTCTCCCTGGATTTCTTCAGATAAAACATTAACCCCTTCAGCCAGAACACACTGAGGGCTCAAGGCTTTACAACAAATAGTAGCTTCAGCAGTGAGAGGAGACAAATGCTGGGCAAGGAGCTATAGAACAATTGTATTGTACAAGAATAGGTAGGGAGAATTTCCTGTATGTATCAACAGTGTCATTGTACAGCTGGGACTTGTAGTCCTACACAAACAACATGCTGCTGAGTATCCCAGCAGGCAGACATGTACTCACAGCACTTATATTCACTGCCTTTGCAGAGAAGGGGGAGGGGCAGAGATTGTTATTACTTCATGTAAACAAAGGCCAGAAGAGAACCAGGGAAATGAGGAAATATAGATTTTTTTTTTTTTGCCTAAAACTTGCTGAACTTAGTTATATATTGCTGCCCATCAGATTTACAGTGCTATATTTTTTTTTTCATAACTTGGACAACCCCTTTAAGTTTGTAGCACTTTCTGCAGATAATTTAGGAGCAATTGAATACAGTCCGGTCCAGCTATGAATCATTGAGTAGTCTTATATTGCTTGTACTCTCTCTCACTGTATCTGGCTCTCTCTTGGCCTCTCTCAGTCTTTCTCACTATATATGTACGCAATAAGTATATGGGTTGCAAAATACAAACCAAAAGGCAAAACAAAATGCTGCATGTCCAAGCAGCAACTAAACAGTATTTCTTACCTGTCTGTGTTTACACTGTGTAACTTGGATTTTTAAACGGGTTGTGCCAAGGATAAGAGAAAAGTGTCTGATCAGTGGGCGTCCAACTGCCGGGATTCCCACCGATCATGTAAACAAGAGTCTGACACCTGAGTTCCCCCATATGCATTGATTAATTGCGGTTGAGAACGAGTGCTGCTGCACCATTCATCTTTGTGGGACTGCTGGAGGTAACCGAGTGCTATGCTCAACTTCATTTTAAAGTGCCATAGAGGAAGAGTGGAACAGCAGTATGCAAGCTCTACCATCTCCTCATTCATATGGGGACCCAGGATCTCCACTCTCATGATCGGTGTGGGTTCCGTTTGTCGGACCTCTATTGATCAGTCGCTTATCCCTTATCCTGTGGATGGGGGTAAATTCAAATTTTGTCACAGCCACTTTAAGTAGGCACCAGTACAGCTGTATTTACTAGTGAGACCAGTGCAGAGACAAACAGGTACTAGACTAGAAATGGAGGCTTCATCCCACCCAGAAGTGTCCAAATCCTAGAATATAATGAGAAAACAACACATCTCACTGCCTCACAATCTAATATATAAAGCTGAATGTATGTATGTAAGTATGTATATATGTATGTAAGTATGTATGTATGTGTGTATGTCCGCTAAAGGAATCCGCACCGTCGCAGCTACAATTACGAGATTTGGCACACAGGTACATCAGGTGTCCGGGAAGGTTTTAGACTGGGTCTCAGCTCTCCAGGACGTACCGTTCCTGAGATATTCCCAAAAAATGCATTAGCCAATTGAAGCCTGGTCACATGACCATGATCAGCCAATAGAAGCTTGGAGGCAGTTAGTCTCCACACACAGAGTTTCACACCAGGTTTCCATAACAACCCAGCCATTTTCCTTCACTGCTATAGGTCTGCTTTAAAGGGGCAGAGTGCTGTGGATGACACTGTTAAAGGGGTATTCCGGTTACCATAAATATAACTTATGTTTTAGACTAATTCATCATCAATCATTGCCTAATATAATGTAAATTTCACATATTTACCATTCAAGAGTAATAAAAGATGTTTTCTTCCACTGCTACCCACTGTGTTTCCTCATAAATTACTATGGCATTGACCTGTAATTCAGGTCACTCTCAAAAGCAGGACTTAAAAGCCCCACCCCCAGGTACCACTAAACCATGCCCCCAACTCGGTCAGGCCACACCCCCTTCCATTCCGCAGCCGGCAGCGATTGAAGAAATGAAGGTAAAAATCAACTTCTGTCAGCTGCAGGGGTGGGAGGCAGGGTGACTTTCTCTCTGCAGGTCATGCTCAGACAGCACAGTGCTGCTGTGTGAGAGTGAGCTGTTCAAAAGGACATCCCTGTGTCCATCCAGGCCCTGTGCATGACGGAGGACAGGGAGTCTGAAAGCTGGACTGTCCGGCCTAAAACCGGACCTCTGGCCACCCTAGGGGCAGGCTGATGTTAGGGTGGCCAGAGGTCCGGTTTTAGGCTGGACAGTCCGGTTTTCTGTCTCCCTGTCCTCCGTCCGGCGCAGTGCCTGGACGGATGCAGGGATGTCCACCCTTTCAGTAGCTCACGCTCAGACAGTGGGGGCGTGTCCTCATGTTTAGGGGTGTGGCTTCATGAGGACCGGGGGCGTGACTTCACATTTGGGGGCATGGCCAGTGAGGTCTGGCTTTCTGGGGTGAAGACAGTGGCCACCCTAGCTGCTGTGGAGGCCACAGTTAAAGGGGAGGGAGCTGTGGATGTTACTGTTAAGGGGCAGGCTGCTGTGGAGGTCACTGTTAAAGGGGCAGACACTGTAGAGGTCACTCTCAATATCTTTTAATGACACACAGAAGCATTAAATGAAATAGATTAAATATACCCAGGCGAAGCCGGGTCCTTCTGATAGTATACTATATATAGTAAACTACTATGTTACACAATACATTCTTCTTACCATTTAGCTACTTAGATATACAATACAATACAAGATGTATTTGTAAATTTTAACAATGAGTCTATCTATGGTTTGTTCCATTAAAGGGGTTATCATATGACTAACGTAAAAAATGAAAATCAGACATCATATAGGACATGACAATCTCTTTCTAACAAAGCTAGAACCAGCCCTGTACCTCACATGGATCCAAAGATCTCCCCATTCAATGCTCTGCTAGATTTAGAGCTCAAGGGGAGTGTCTTTTTTGCTGCAGTTAAGGGGTCATGTCCATGCTCTTCTTATAACAACTCAGGAGGCAGTTGAAGACTGAAACTGAGCATGTGCAGCCATCTCAATGAGCTGGACAAATAAAAAAAACAGCAGGTGACGTTGTTACATTTTATTTAATAACTCAGTGGCTATGCTACATTTTTAATTACATTCAATTACAAAGTATTCAGATCCAGGTATTGGTTTGAAAACTGTAGAATATTTTGTTTAAAAAACTAAAATTGATTATAATTTTCAAAATTCCACAAGAGGGATTCATTAAGCAATGCAATGAGGCTTGGACAATGATACCATATGTATTGTAATAAAAAGTGACCTATGATGTTGTTGCAAAGAATGTGGACATTTTCTGGCGGACAGTGCTGGAAACACAGAGAATATGATAATTCTAAAATGCTATTTTAATGGCAACTGGCTCAATAACAGCAACACAATTTTCTAAACACTAATGGCTCTAGTGAGATTTTAATGCCACGGACTAAGGAAGAAGAAACAATTATATATCCCATTAAAAGTTTAGATGTTTAGAGGTGCCATCAGAGTTAAATTTTCTCTCTTCCACTCTCTCTCATTATATATATATATATATATATATATACATACAGTACAGACCAAAAGTTTGGACACACCTTCTCATTCAAAGAGTTTTCTGTATTTTCATGACTATGAAAATTGTAGATTCACACTGAAGGCATCAAAACTATGAATTAACACATGTGGAATTATAACAAAAAAGTGTGAAACAACTGAAAATATGTCTTATATTCTAGGCTCTTCAAAGTAGCCACCTTTTGCTTTGATTACTGCTTTGCACACTCTTGGCATTCTCTTGATGAGATTCAAGAGGTATTGAACTGAAATGGTATTCCAACAGTCTTGAAGGAGTTCCCAGAGATGCTTAGCACTTGTTGGCCATTTTGCCTTCACTCTGCGGTCCAGCTCACCCCAAACCATCTTGATTGGGTTCAGGTCTGGTGACTGTGGAGGCCAGGTCATCTGGCGTAGAACCCCATCACTCTACTTCTTGGTCAAATAGCCCTTACACAGCCTGGAGTTATGTTTGGGGTCATTGTCCTGTTGATAAATAAATGATGGTCCAACTAAACGCAAACCGGATGGAATAGCATGCCACTGCAAGATGCTGTGGTAGCCATGCTGGTTCAGTATGCCTTCAATTTTGAATAAATCCCCAACAGTGTCACCAGCAAAGCACCCCCACACCATCACACCTCCTCCTCCATGCTTCACGGTGGGAACCAGGCATGTAGAGTCCATCCGTTCACCTTTTCTGCGTCGCACAAAGACACGGTGGTTGGAACCAAAGATCTCAAATTTGGACTCATCAGACCAAAGCACACTGGTCTAATGTCCATTCCTTGTGTTCTTTAGCCCAAACAAGTCTCTTCTGTTTGTTGCCTGTCCTTAGCAGTGGTTTCCTAGTAGCTATTTTACCATGAAGGCCTGCTGCACACAGTCTCCTCTTAACAGTTGTTGTAGAGATGTGTCTGCTGCTAGAACTCTGTGTGGCATTGACCTGGTCTCTAATCGGAGCTGCTGTTAACCTACGATTTCTGAGGCTGGTGACTCGGATGAACTTATCCTTCGCAGCAGAGGTGACTCTTGGTCTTCCTTTCCTGGGGCGGTCCTCATGTGAGCCAGTTTCTTTGTAGCGCTTGATGGTTTTTGCGACTGCACTTGGGGACACTTTCAAAGTTTGCCCAATTTTTCGGACTGACTGACCTTCATTTCTTAAAGTAATGATGGCCACTCGTTTTTCTTTACTTAGCTGCTTTTTTCTTGCCATAATACAAATTCTAACAGTCTATTCAGTAGGACTATCAGCTGTGTATCCACCTGACTTCTGCCCAACACAACTCATTGTCCCAACCCCATTTATAAGGCAAGAAATCCCACTTATTAAACCTGACAGGGCACACATGTGAAGTGAAAACCATTTCAGGTGACTACCTCTTGAAGCTCATCAAGAGAATGCCAAGAGTGAGCAAAGCAGTAATCAAAGCAAAAGGTGGCTACTTTGAAGAACCTAGAATATAAGACATATTTTCAGTTGTTTCACACTTTTTTGTTAAGTATATAATTCCACATGTGTTAATTCATAGTTTTGATGCCTTCAGTGTGAATCTACAATTTTCATAGTCATCTGTGAACATGTCTTGCCCCATATTTGAATCTACATGAAACCAGTGATTTATCCTGAAAAAGCTAGACCAGGAAGCTCAAAATTTTCAAAGATTTTATATGTGGAAATATTTAGCTTGCCACCTAATGTTGCAGAAAACCTTAAATTGGTACTTAACACAACCACAACCAGTACTTATACCAAAAGTCAAATTAAAGTAGAATCTTCACTAGGGCTAGAATTAATGATGAGTGAAGTTAATTTGTCAACTTTGCTGAAGCTAGCCAAGAAATTCAATTTGTAACAAATTAATTTGGCACA
Source organism: Rhinella marina (assembly GCA_900303285.1). Lineage (NCBI taxonomy): Eukaryota > Metazoa > Chordata > Amphibia > Anura > Bufonidae > Rhinella > Rhinella marina. The sequence goes on along the minus strand of ONZH01005867.1, from coordinate 46,322 downwards.
AATCACTATAAATGAGGTATACCCAGCCCAGGCCACTCTGCCTTAGTGTGTGGCCACACTGAGTGGGGTTGTGGCAATGCTGCAGTGAAGAACCGCACAGCCAATTAGCCCTCAGATACTTTTAGTTTAATAATGAAAGTCGCACTGTATAGTCCTTCTTCATTGGTAATTGCCGTGCAGCACCTTTAATCATGGGCTGTTGCTGGTATGGGGTTTGGCGGGTTAGGTGAATATTAATCAGTTCTGGCATACCCAGTTCTCCAACCCTAGTACTCTCCTGCCCTACAGATGGGAGCCCTTCTTCTGCCATCTAATATCGATGAGAATATGTCATGAGGAACATTTAGCTCCTCCTATCTCTGCATCTTGCTGACTTTTCTAGGATATGGAGACTTTGGAGTAGGATGATTTGGAAGAAGGGGATGGTCATCATTAAGACCTGGTCCCCCTAAGGGGTGCAGGCTGGGTGGTATTGGTTGGCACGCTGGCAGCGGAATAATAAAGGCGTCAATTTAATTGGTATTAAATTACATATCTTAGTTTATGGCTACATTTACTTAGCTATCTGCGGATTGGCTAGCTGCATGGCTTTGTGGGTGATCTCACATTCCCAGGCTTCTTTCACTTTGTAACACATGCAGGTGCCATTTTAGGAAAAACTGATTCATTATCACTAGAGATGAGTGAATCTATTAGCCGCTTCGTAGATTCATATCGAATGCTCCATTTTTCCTACTCCGAAGCGATTTTCAGATTCGCTTCGTATTATTCGTAAATGTTCTTAAAATTTTGAATGCTAATGCTACGTACGCTACGTACGCAACATACGCATTCTTCTTGACCCCCCCCTAGCCCCCCGAAGTGGGAAAATGACCATACGCCCCCTCAAGAGCGGGAAAGTGAAGATACGCCCCCCTCAGAAGCAGGAAAAACCAGCCCGGCCCACCAGGAACTAACTATTTGCACGTATAGGGAGTGAAGACTCCTCCCTCATTACTCTGCCCTCCACTCCAGTTCAAGCCAGCGGTGAACATGATACCACAGCATGGCGAAGTAACTGCGACCAAAGACAGTCTCACCGGCTCCTGACTCGATATTTGCCTTGCTGGCTGGTGCGGCTCGTGTGGCTCGTACGGCTCGTGCAGCTTGTGCGGCTAGTGCTGCGGAGGCAGCTGGAGCGTCCACTTTGCCGCCAAGGAGGTGAGCAAAAACAACACCTTCCATGCGACAGAATCCCATTGTGCCTGCATCAGTGACGACCCACGCCCAGACCCTATGGGACTACAAGAATGCGGTGGAGGACTGGGTCATCCAAGTACTGGACCATCCGAGGCCGGGAGACCCTACACTGGAGCGGCGTAAGGGAACCGTCCTATGGTTTTCAGTGGAGCGAGGCTCTGGCTTTCTGGCGGATGACGAGGACAGCAAGGAGTACTTTGTGGGCCGCAGGTCAGTGAAACGGCCGTACCTGCCCCAACCCCGTCACAGCCTGTACGTGGGGGATCAGGTAGAATATACCCCCATGGCATCCCTGAAAGGCCCCTTTGCTACCAGGGTTACCTTATTATCTAAGCCCCTGGTCCCTGCATCACCACCAGAAGTTTGGCCAGAGGAACCACCAGGCGAAGGATGCGTGCGCCACCTACAGGAGTCTCCAGATGGCACCCTCCATTTCAGGGAGAATGCTTGCAAATGTGAAATTAAGTGCACTAAAATGTTTGCATAACTGTGTCTTTGCTGTATTTTAGCAATAATTTTTTTTATAGGTTCAGCAACGTTCAAGCACTTTAACCCATTGTGTGTATTCTTTTTCAGGAACTGCAATGTGTCCTATTGTGCACTTATTGTACGGTGTTTTTTAGTAAATTATGCACTTATCCGGATAGCTAGCCTGCTTCCTGCTGGCAGTGAGTCTCATTACCCATTGGGTGTACATTTTCTCTCTGGCTCTGAAAGGGCAAGTGCATGCACCTTGTGCTACCCCAGTCTATGGCTGTCTACCGTAGAATATTTAAGGCACCATCCCCTGTTATAAGGTGCCTGAGTGATAGGTTCTAATATGCTAGTTTCCAGCAAAGGTATGCCATTTGCCTGTTTTACTGTTCCCTATCCAAACGTCTGCCTGCTTTCATGATTTGATCCTTCTCTGTCTGAATTACACTTTGGTCTGACTGGAATGTTAAAACAAAATAACAAATCTTTATTATATACTCAATTAAAAGAAAAAGTCTAAGTTCTTATTGTTTTCAGACTATTGCTCTAGACTGCCTATTGTCTATGTGTACAAGGTGCGCTTCAGTTTCATCAATACGCACTTGTTCCCAATTGGCATCTATTGATATTGGCCATCTGGGAACAACCTAAGTACGCGGCCAGTCTTGTGGCAACCAATGCAGTGATAAAGCCACCCACTACATATAATATACCACACAAAAAAAGGGAAAGAAATTTCCCCCGTAGGTGCAGGAGAGCGAAAGGTGCCACTGGTCAATTGTCCAAGTGGGCTATTAAGGCATGTCATGCTCATACCGTGCTTAAAATAGGTACCTATACAATGACATGTCCTTAACCCCTTCAACCGACAGCCAGTTTGGACCAAATGCCGGAGCCCCATTTTTCAAATCTGACATGTCTCACTTTATGTGGTGATAACTTTAGAACGCTTTTACTTATCCGGGCCATTCTGAGATTGTTTTCTCGTCACATATTGTACTTCATGACAGTGGTAAATTTGAGTCAAAATATTTCATTCTTATTTATAAAAAAATACCAAATTTACCAAAAATTTAGAAAAATTTCCAAATTTCCAAATGTCAATTTCTCTACTTTTAAAATACATAGTAATACTTCCAAAAATAGTTATTACTTTACATTCCCTATGTGTCTTCTTCAGGTTTGGATCATTTTGAAAATTACATTTTATTTTTTTGGGACGTTAGAAGGCTTAGAAATTTAGAAGCAAATCTTGACATTTTTCACAAAATTTCCAAAACCCACTTTTTAAGGACCAGTTCAGGTCTGAAGTCACTTTGTGAGACTTTCATCATAGAAACCACCCAAAAATGACCCCATTTTAGAAACTACACCCCTCAAGGTATTCAAAACTGATTTTACAAACGTTATTAACCCTTTAGGTGTTCCACAAGAATTAAAGAAAAATGTAGCCAAAATTTCCAAATTTCACTTTTTTGGCAGATTTTCCATTTAAATCATTTTAGTCCGAGAATAAAGCAAGGGTTAACTGCCAAACAAAACTCAATAATTATTACCCTGATTCTGTAGTTTACAGAAATGCCCCATTTGTCATCGTAAACTGCTGTACAGGCACACGGCACGGCGCAGAAGGAAAGGAACGCCAGGGCAGATTTCACTGGAAAAAGTTTAAGTTTCCATGTCAGATTTGATGCACCCCTAGAGTAGGAAACTCCAAAAAACTGACCCCATTTTGGAAACTACGGGATAAGTTGGCAGTTTTGTTAGTACATGCGATTTTTGGTACCTTTATATTACACTTTTTTTGAGGCAAGGTAACAAAAACTAGCAGTTTTGGCATAGTTTTTATTTTTTGTTATTTACAACATTCATCTGACAGGTTATATCGTGTGATATTTTTATAGAGCAGGTCGTTACGGACGCGGCAATATCAATTATGTATACTTTTTTTTATTTATTTAAGTTTTACACAATATTTTTGAAGCACAAAAAAAAATCATGTTTTAATGTCTCCATAGTCAGAGAGCTGTAGTTTTTTTATTTTTTGGACGATTGTCTCAGGTAGGGGCTCATTTTTTGCAGGACGAGATGACGGTTAGATTAGTACTATTTTTTGGGGCATATGCTTTTTTGATCGCTTGGTATTACATTTTTGTGAAGAAATGTGACAAAAAATGGCTTTTTTAGACAGTTTTTATTTTTTATTTTTTACGGTGTTCACCTAAGGGGAGAGATCATGTGATATTTTTGTAGAGCAGGTTGTTACGGACGTGTCGATACCTAACATGTATACTTATTTTTATTTATTTAAGTTTTACACAATAATATCATTTTTGAAACAAAAAAATCATGTTTTAGTATCTCCATAGTCAGAGAGCTGTAGTTTTTTTATTTTTTGGGCGATTGTCTCAGGTAGGGGCTCATTTTTTGCGGGACGAGATGACGGTTAGATTGGTACTATTTTTGGGGGCATACGCTTTTTTGATCGCTTGGTATTAAATTTTTTGTGATGAAATGTGATAAAAAATGGCTTTTTTTAGACAGTTTTTATTTTTTATTTTTTACGGTGTTCACCTGAGGGGAGAGATCATGTGATATTTTTGTAGAGCAGGTTGTTACGGACGTGTCGATACCTAACATGTATACTTATTTTTATTTATTTAAGTTTTACACAATAATATCATTTTTGAAACAAAAAAAGTCATGTTTTAGTATCTCCATAGTCAGAGAGCTGTAGTTTTTTTATTTTTTGGGCGATTGTCTCAGGTAGGGGCTCATTTTTTGCGGGACGAGATGACGGTTTGATTGGTACCATTTTGGGGTAAATACGCCTTTTTGATCGCCTGCTAATACACTTTTTGTGTGGCAAGGTGACAGAAAATGGCTGTTTTGGTATAGTTTTTTTTTAAAAAAAATTTTTGCGTACAGCTGGCGGGGTGGACCATGTGACGCTTTTATAGAGCCCGTCGATACGGACGCGGCGATACCTAATATGTGTACTTTTTCTTTTTTTTACTTTATTTGGGGAAAAAGGGCGCTTTTTTAACTTTTTTTAAACTTTATTTTTTTTTACTTTTTTACACTTTTTTTTACTTTCTTTCACACTTTTCTTTTTTACTTTTTACATTTTTTTTAAACTTTATCAAGACCCATTTGGATCTTGAAGATCCAGTGGGCTTGATGGCTATACAGTGCATTGCAATAGCCATCTATTGCAATGCACTGTATCAGTGTTACACTAAGGCTGATCAGACCCTGAGGGTCTAATCAGCCTTAGCTACATGGCAACCAGGACGCTTTTTGTAAAGCGTCTGGTTGCCATGGTAACCATCGGGCCGTTGCCATTGCAGCAGCGGCCGCCCGATGGTATAGAGAGGGAGCTCCCTCCCTCTTAACCCCATGGATGCTGCGGGCGGCTACTGACCGCAGCATCTATGGGGTTAAACAGCTGAAATCGGTGCCAGCACCGATTTCAGCTGTTAGCAGCAGAGTGTGAGCTGTAATTACAGCTCACACTCTCTGCTGATGGCAGCGGCTCCGATCCTGAGCCGCTGCCATCATACAATACAAAGCAGGAGGGGGGGCAACGGAGGCACCAGGGGGGCACTACAAGGAGGGGGCACTACAAGGGGGGGCACTACAAGAAGGGGGCTATGTGGGGGCACAGAGGACTTACCTGGTTTCAGGCTGCGATCTCTCTCCAGAGTGGAGATCGCAGCCTGAAACCGGCATTTTAATACTGAAGCGCTCCGATTGGTTAGTCTGCAGAGACTAACCAATCGGAGCGCTTGCTGGCAAGGGACCACTCTGATTGGTCCCTTGCCGGCTTCCCCGACGTCTCTGCTCTCCGGGAGAGCGGAGACTCCGGGGCTGTGACACTTTATAGTGTCACAGTCCCGGTAAGCAGTTTGGACGTAACTGTGCGTCCAAATGCAGCTACTTACTTGCACTTTGGACGTACAGTTACGTCCAAATGCGCCAAGGGGTTAAAGATTGCTAACCCCTCTCAACTGTCCACCCGTTCAACGCGTTTCTATGCGGCCAGGAAGGCCACACTTCATCAGGAACAGGAAAAGTAGCAAATAAGAGGAGCAGGTAAAAAATATAGCCACATAGTTGCGTGGTAGCAAACCGGCGCTGTGATGGCCGTTGATGTGGATATTAGCAACCTTCTCTGTCTGACCTGAATCTTGTCTGATCTTCAATTGGACCCTGAGCTGTCTGCTCTGATCTTGGACTGCTTATCAGATTACAACTCTGGCCTGTCCTTGACTATGGTTTTGCCTGATATCTTGGTGCTCCACACCAGTGGCTCTTAATCCCTGTGGGTTAGCAGTCACTTGAACAGACACTACTCCAAGAGGTAGCAGCCTAGTGGTTCCCCTGCAGCAGAGTCCAGATCCCTGTACAAAGGTTAAAAGGTGAAGACTAGGGGGCAGGGAGGGTCACTTAGATAATGTGCTTAGCTAAATATGAGCACGAACATGATATGAAAATTAACATTAAGTGTCCAGGAAAGTCACACCACACTACCCTTACTAACAGAAAGAAAATCTCATACTGGACTCCGATTCTTTGTATACAGTCTGATTAGTCAGTCACTTTCCAAATCTGCACTCTGCATTTTCTAAAGAATTAGGCTTATACACATTTCAGCATTTTCTATTCTAATCCCATTGAAGTAATATAAGCGGTAGTTTAGGAGAATTTTAGAAGAGCATTTGAAGAGCTTCAAGTCTGAGTCCTTCAAGTATGATAAGAAAGTACCATTGTTCATGTACGGTAGGCTGGCATACTTTAAGTCTTTTCATCTATAATCTCAGATGTATAGTTCCATTACACACTAGAAATTTATTATTTCATTAAGGTAAACAGATCAATAAAAAGGAATTGTCTACAATGTTGCATCATATAGATTTCAATTTAAAATTCCATCTCCATGTTATTCTCTATGTAAGTTTAAAACAGAAAAAATAGATTTTTTTTTAAGATTTAAACATTTGGGTAATCTCTGGCCATGTCTTTCCTCGTTTACTGGGCAGAATCTACTAATTACAAAGCTAATCTCTCTGATTAGATTTGGCAATTATGTTAATTGCTTACCACAGCATTTGGTAGCTGTCACTTTGTAAGTATGTTAGACCTCTATCTTTGTGCTATGCTCACATTAATTGGTGTCAAAACGAAGTCAATCAATACAAAACAAACCAGTGGGTCAAATTTAAGGGGAGCATAGTGTATATTCTAAAATGTAAGAATCTTACATTTTAATAGTTTACATTTTTTTTAATTGTGAAAAACACCATATGTTTTTACAAGCTTTTTTGGTGGGGTTTTTTAGACACATTTTTTTCATGTATTTGTATATTGTAAAAAGAGGCCTATAGAAAATTGTATGAAAAAGACAGATTGTTGCATTTGAGAAAAAAACACCATGGACCTAAAAAAACACTAAAAGTAAAGTAAATGCATGTATATTTAATTATTGACTTAAAGCTATCATCTGGCCACAAAGGTTACTTTTTAAGAATCTCTACCAAAATACCAGAAAAACTACAGAGTTTTTTTCAGAGTGAACTGCATTCACATTACCCCTCAGCCCTGTACTGTTAGCAGAATGTTTTTTCAATAAAGGTTGTTCCTACTAATGTGATTATATTAGGGGCTTTAAATAGACAATTGAGCTAGTTTAAATGTGTACCCTTATGTAGACTAAGCATGGGACAGGGATGATTTTCTGTTTTTGCTTTTTACTCCCTGCCTTCCCTGAGCCATAACTTTTTTATTTTTCTGTTCACATAGTTGCGTGTGAGGGCTCACATTTTTACTGGATGATCTGTAGTTTTTGTTAATACCATTTGGGGTGTGTATGACTTTTTGATCACTTTTTATGCAATTTTTGTTGGGTGGTAAAGTGATGAAAAAACGGTGAATCGCCCATTTATTTATTTTTTTCAGTTAAGCCATTCACCACATGGGATACGTTTTTTTAAATATTTTAATAGTACAGGTGTTTTCACATGCAGTGATGACCATGAGGTTGATATTTTATACTGTTTAAGTATTTTTATTTAAATTTTGAGGAAAGGGGAGTGATATGAATGTTTTATATTTTTTTAAGCGTTTTTTTTTTTTTTTTTTAGATCCCCAAGTGGACCACCAAAATACAATCATTGCAATTTATGTAGTGTAATGGAATTTTTTCCATTATCCTATACAGAAATAGCTATATTACATTAGCTGGGATGGCACTCAATAGCTGGGGCGCTGTCTCCACTCTGCAGCAGGCTCCATCGTTAAAGACGAAGGTGTTAAAACTGCTTAAGATGTGGTTTATTATTATTTATAATACAATGTTGATAATGTTGCTTAAAAGGGTTGTCCATATTTGGTGGCCTTTCTGCCAGTTCCCCCCCCACACCTCACCAGACCTGCTGAGGGAAGTATACTTACTTGCCCCCTGCCGCTGGGTTACAGCTCGTTTGGTCCTCCGCTGCTATTGATGCAGTCCGGTTCCCACTCATAAACCTCTGGTTTGACGGGGGTCACGTGTGCCGCTACAGTCAATGACTGACCGCAGCGGTGACATGTCCCCCATATGTCATGTCATTAGATCAAGTGACACATGGGGAACACATCACCCCTTCCGCCAGACATTCTCTGCAGGGCACATCCCCGTCAAACTGGAAGTTTACAGGCAAGGACTGCAGCATGTCAGTGGCAGCCGGGGACTGAAGGAGTTAGGACCGACCACTGGGAACCAGGTAAGTATGCTTCCTGATCTAGGTCCAGCAAGGTGGGGGGGGGGTCTGGCAGAAAGGACCCCAAAGTTGGAGAACCTCTTCAAACAAGAAAGTACATTGCTATTTTTAAAACAATGGATATTAACTAAAAATGAACTTATTTTAAATACATTTTCTTAATTTAAAGATGCATATCCTAACTCAGAATTGAGATATGAATGGACCAATGTGACCCACAAATCTGTGGTAGTGGCAGAAGACGGCTCTCGTTTAAACCAATATCATTTGATCGGGCAAACTGTTGGAACTGAAAATATCAGCACAAGTACAGGTAAGGAAGGTTCTTAAAGAGGTTTCCCGGGTTATAAAAAAAAAAATCATATGATCACTGTTCACTAGGTGATTCCACAACAGCTCAAAAGTAGTATTTTTTTTATATTGACTGTCTTGACCAGTCCTGTAATGAACATTTATTTTGATGTTGCTTGGGCTTGCTGTGGGTGGGATTACCAATGTGAAGGACTAAAGTTCTTTACATGGCTACCCATGATTCTTCACCCTTTGTCTCAGATTTTACCTCTTTTTATAAATGCATGCCTTTCTATTAAAATACTGCTATATTTACCCGCTGACTTACTCCCTGTCTGCTCTGCTAGTCTTTTACTCATTGCACCAAGTGAAAGACAATCCCTCCAGAGAGAGGGGAGATAACAATGTGTTGAGTTATATATACAGTACAGACCAAAAGTTTGGACACACCTTCTCATTCAAAGAGTTTTCTGTATTTTCTCATGAGTTTCAAGAGGTAGTCATCTGAAATGGTATTCCAACAGTCTTGAAGGAGTTCCCAGAGATGCTTAGCACTTGTTGGCCCTTTTGCCTTCACTCTGCGGTCCAGCTCACCCCAAACCATCTCAATTGGGTTCAGGTCTGGTGACTGTGGAGGCCAGGTCATCTGGCGTGGCACCCCATCACTCTCCTTCTTGGTCAAATAGCCCTTACACAGCCTGGAGGTGTGTTTGGGGTCATTGTCCTGTTGATAAATAAATGATGGTTTAACTAAACGCAAACCGGATGGAATAGCATGCCGCTGCAAGATGCTGTGGTAGCCATGCTGGTTCAGTATGCCTTCAATTTTGAATGAATCCCCAACAGTGTCACCAGCAAAGCACCCCCACACCATCACACCTCCTCCGTGCTTCACGGTGGAAACCAGGCATGTAGAGTCCATCCGTTCACCTTTTCTGTGTCGCACAAAGACACAGTGGTTGGAACCAAAGATCTCAAATTTGGACTCATCAGACCAAAGCACAGATTTCCACCGGTGTAATGTCCATTCCTTGTGTTCTTTAGCCCACACAAGTCTCTTCTGCTTGTTGCCTGCCCTTAGCAGTGGTCTCCTAGCAGCTATTTTACCATGAAGGCCTGCTGCACACAGTCTCCTCTTAACAGTTGTTGTAGAGATGTGTCTGCTGCTAGAACTCTGTGTGGCATTGACCTGTGTATCCACGTGACTTCTGCCCAACACAACTCATGGTCCCAACCCCATTTATAAGGCAAAAAATCCCACTTATTAAACCTGACAGGGCACACCTGTGAAGTGAAAACCATTTCAGGTGGCTACCTCTTGAAGCTTATCAAGAGAATGCCAAGAGTGTGCAAAGCAGTAATCAAAGCAAAAGGTGACTACTTTGAAGAACCTAGAATATAAGACATATTTACAGTTGTTTCACACTTTTTTGTTAAGTATATAATTCCACATGTGTTAATTCATAGTTTTGATGCCTTCAGTGTGAATCTACAGTTTTCATAGTCATGAAAATACAGAAAACTCTTTGAATGAGAAGGTGTGTCCAAACTTTTGGTCTGTACATATATATATATATATTTATATATAGCATTCACTGAAGACCAAGTTCTAGTGGCAAACAGGAACTGCTGAATACAACTTGTCTTACTCCAATGAGCCCCAAAGTGCTACGGTTACAAGTGGTACTGCAATGAGGTTCCAAAGTGTGGTGGTCACTGAAGATACCAAAAGAAGGCTTAATGCTCTAAGGTTACAGTTCTTTCAGTTTTACTGAGTAACACAATGTTACCCAACTGATGGCAGTTATTTCATCCTCATCTCTGGAGACAAATGCAACACCTGAGTCCGTTGCATCAACTCAAGGGAGCCATTTCCTCAGGCCTCCCTACCACCACTGGACTTTTCTTCCCAGAGCTGTTGTGTGGACTCAGTTTCTCAGTCTGCAACCCAGACATCATATCAGAAGAAACAAATTGTATCCCCTGTTGACAGTAGTGATCGGTTTTAATCAACTCTACTGTAGCACCACCTAGTGCTCGGCCATAGCACCCGAGCATACGAGCACAGAGGTGCTTGCTCAACACTACTCAGTATCAGGAAATACTCAGCATGTGTCTTCCCTGCCTGTTTGCTGACAGTGGTTACATCTCGCTTTGATGCACGGTGATCTGTGTTCTATATGTAGTAACACAGAAGGACACAGATGTGCTTGCTCTGTTTGACCATGGCACCTAGTTGATAATGGCCAACGTCAGACTTCTTTTGAATTCATTTATCAGGCACAAATATGTTCTATTATTGAACTTGCATCTAAAGTATTTTAGAATAGGTCATTAATATAATTCACACTTGACATTTTGTTAGGATTGGCTGTCCCCCACTAATGGAGTGTCTGACCCCTGTAGTACCGCTTCATCATATCAAATCCCTCAGTAAAGAGGTAGAACTAAAAGTGACACTTTCCCCCTATCAAAGCTATATTGTTATAAACATTGTTATTGTCATATTATCACGTTTAACAGCTAGAAGCAGATTAGTTGAGGTATGTCCATGTAACTGTGTGTTTGGCACCTCTGGTATAAGTCTATGTGCAGTAAGTACATACGGGACAAAAGACTACTGCATGGGAGCCAGTGGCGGCTTATTGTTCCAGAGCATTGTTTAAGCAGAAAAAGTTCAGCATTGTATTAGCACTGGTGACTAGTGTTGAGCAATTCAAAATTAACTAAGTGGAATTCCATCCAAATTTTAGGAAAAACTTGATTCGCCACAAATCCAAATTTCTTGGCACTTTATGGTAAAGAATCAATTTTTCCTAAAATGGCGGTTAAAAAAAAACATACTCATCTCATCCATCACTGATGAAGTCATTGTGCCCGGCCAGCGTGATGATGGCGGGGCGAGATTTGGTGTGTTTTCTTCAATGAAGATGGCCACGACGACTTCTCCATGATCAAATGGATGAAGTATGTATTTTTTAAAAACTCTTGATTAACCCCAGAAAGGCCTCAATGTGACTCTCAGATGCCGCGATCAGCGCTGAACACGGCATCTGAGGGGTTCAATGTTTGGTGGCAGCTCGATTGCCATTCCCTGTCATTGCACCCGTTACATATAATGGAATCTGATTCATGACAAAGTAATTTGTAACGAATCTGAATTTCTTGTCGAAGTTCGGCGAAGCAGCTAAATCAAATTTTTTAATACTTCGCTCATCACTACTGGGGACCCTACCACCCAGAGAAAGGACAAGTAGAGACTGAGAAAGAACATGCTGTGAGAGGAGTATTGCCTCAGGATCAACATCTTTAAAATACGGCCCTCCGGCAAGTAGAAAGAAAGGGCACCAAGAATGAAGCAATGTAGTTTGGAAGTTACTGTCAAGCTACTTTCAAATTGAACTGTGTGCTGCGTTTAAAGTAGTCCTCCTTAACCCTGTTTAGGGACTGTGGGAACTGTGACTTGAACTGTTCTATAAGGGACCATTCTTTACAATTGTAAGTGCTGTTGCATATAACTGGGCTAGTCAAGAAGATTCTGGGAACAGGTGCTTGTGCATCATAAAAAAAATATTCGGCTTCAGGCAGCATGACAAGCCATCCATTTGGCTGACATGGGAAGGCATTAAGTTGGATATCTAACTGCCCATAGCAACCAATTAGATTCCACCTTTTATTTCCCAAAGGAGCTCTGAAAAACCAAAGGTGGAATCTGATTGGTTACTATGGGCAACTAAGCCAGTTCTACTTTACACCAGTTTTGATAAATTTCCCCCAAAGAACTGAGGGGGAATACTGAATCGCCAACACAAACGATGGGGAATTTGAGAGGTTACTACAGCTGGTTTGTTATTTTTAACTATACACAACTATTACTGGTGACAAAAAGACCCCTTTAACAGTCACCAGGCCCTTCTCTGCTGTGTTTGTATTTGTCGTTTTTTCCTGCAGTTAGTGACCTTAGACTTGAGTTTAATGGACTGGACATTCAAAGTAATTCCCTGTGGAAAACAAGAATTATTGAGTATAATACACAGGGAATAAGCAGGCATCCCGGAGCTTGTGATGGACAATGAACAACATCCCCCATGAGATCTCATGCATCAGTGTTAATAGTTTTGATACTGCTGCTATTAAACGGATAACTACGGAGTACAGAAACCCAGCATGATATTCTGCTTCTATTGCTGGTCATAATCTTGAATCACATCTCTTTATCTGAAGCCAACTCCAGGTTTATGTGTTTCGAAAAAACTGTCAGTCCTATGTGTCATTAAGGCCAGACACATTTGTGATAGTCAGCAAAGCCGCACAGAGAGTGAAGGCAAACATCAGATCAAGATAAATGGGATAATATAATACCATTTATAGCAGGACTATGATCTGTCATATGGGAAATATGTACTAAAGGTATTGTTTAGAAATTCATTTTTTGTTAACAACATGTACTGTATCAGAAATGGGTTATAGGGGTTTTCTCACTTTGGCAAATGTCATTTATCATGTAGACACAGTTAATACAATGCACTTCCTAACGTATTGTGATTGTCCATATTGCCTCCTTTGTTGGCTGGATTCATTTTTCCATCACATTGTACACTGCTCGTTTTCAGGGGTTACGACCACCGCTGCAGCACAGATATAATGTGGCTGGGAAGGAAGCTACTGCTCATGCGCAACTATGCATTCTCCCACGGTCCGGCACTTTTTCCTATAGATTGAAAACATAACCACTGCAGCTGGATTGCACAGTGGTCATAACCCTGGGTACGAGCAGTGTATAATGTGATGGACAAATTAATGAAGTCAGATAAGGAGGCAATATGGACAGTCACAATACATTAGTAGGTGCCTTGTATTAACTTTCAATACATGATAAATGCTATTTGCTGAAGTGAGACAACCCCTTTAAATACGGTGGAATTGTGGGATAACAGTTTATTGATGATAATAGCGATGACCTTTCTGCATTCCATTTTCTATATTCTTAATTTTTATGCAGTGTTGCAGCTCCAAGTTGCATGAAGCTGTAAAAGAAGTCTATGGGACTCCACTGTGCTTCCGTATGGCTCCAATTTTATAAAGAAGAATATTAAAAGAACCATAGCTTGCTTTACTAGATGCTGTATTACTGCTGTACTGTGACATGTGGTCATACTGCACCATGCAGCAGCTTGTGGAGTGTCTACAGCTCAATAGTATGGAGATGCAAAGGCTCTGTTCTCCTCCATATAGGCTCTGTGCACATGGCTGTCCATGAGCAGAAGTTCTTATTTGTCATATCTTCTCCCTATAGCGATTTCCATAAAAAGTGTGTTAACTATGGAGTATAATTCATTAAAGGGAAGCAATGAGGATAGGATGCACTGTACATTCATTGTGATTGAGATGCCATACGGCATTTTAAGATTTAAAGTTTCCTTCTACCCAATTTAACTAAAGATTACAGTGGAACCAGAATCCATGATTGAACACCTTGCTTTAGTAGATGTCCCAGACGGAGATTTAGCTGTATTCTTCTGTCAGACATACGACATAACAGCTTAGTTGACAATCTGCATCATGCCCTAAAATCCACAAGGATTCTTTTCCAATGCATATACATAGGGTTTTATAAAACTCCAGTCACAAACCTTGTACTGTACGTTGAATCAGATTGTCTGTGCAGAATCTGCCCTGAAAATCTGCAACAACTATGAACCATGTAAAATGGACTTGTACTATGTTATGATATGCTCTGAAAGTTGGTTTTGTATTAAATAGACATTACAATTTTTTTCCTGAACATTACAATGTTCGGAATCCTCCTCACTAGCCAAGGGACTAGACAGGGAGGAGGGGTATGAGGGGTATAAGGCAATTTGTAACATATCATGTTGAACAAAAATGCCTCTTCCTTCACGTATGCTTCTTGACTGGACCATTCACCCCATTCAATTTCAGTTTATTGCTAAAATACACCTTTAGAGATGGACTAAGGGAAGGGGGAGAAGTGAGTTGCTAGAGGGAGACAGAGACACAGACACACACAGATGATACTGCTGATTCTAGTGAGCTAGATAAGGTAGCAGGACTTCCTTTTTTATGTATTCTGTGTATGGGGGACAGTTCAGCAAATAGTTTTAACTCCTTCTGGAGCTGATCTTCAGGAAAACTGACAATTGGAGATGGAGCTTTGAGATGGGGGAAACTAGTGATAATGGTTTGTAATGAACGAATCGAAGTTCATGAATTTCAGGATAAATTACATTCACCGCAAAGCCGAATTTCCTCGTGCTTCGCGGTAGCGACTCGATTTAACCTGACAGTGTAAAAAACAAACAAAAAAAAATACCTAATCCATTTGCTCACCATGTTGGCCTGCGAGATGACGTCTTCTCGGACCGCACAAGATTTACGCAAGACCTTCAAGCAAGATGGTGGTGATCGGCCCGTTGCGAACAAATGGATCAGGAATTATTATTACTTTTAAAAAAATTTTACACTCTGCTATTAATACCAATGCCGAATCAAATTTTTAAATACTTCACACATCACTAATACTGGTCAGATATTGTCATCCCTCATGTATACAAATGACAGTTTATCTGCTTTAAAGAACTCCCGCCAAAAATGTTTATTCTCTGATCTGTTAGAAAGGTACATTATGTAATCTGTAATGAATGTGATTTTCTTACCAGTGGCAGTATTTGTGAGTTATAACCTCCCTTCTGATCCTCAGCTGTGTCATGTAACCAGCAATCAGAATCTCCAACTGACACAGCTTCTTATGTGTGGACAGGAACTCTATTTCTCAATGCATTCCTATGGGAGCCTCACTCTGAGTCTCATAGGAATGAATAGAAAAGTAACTGACTTCCTGGTCCTATGTCAGTTGGAGATCAGAGAGTTGGTCACATGACATCACTTTCTAGCAGGTCATAGAATAAACATTTTGTCAGGAGTTCGTTCTTCATGGTACACCTGTTGCATGTAGCCCTTCATAGTGGTCATTTTTATTAGTTTTTTTTCAAGTTAATCTCTACATATATGCTTTTCTCAGTTTGTATGTATCCACGAAACACTGCAAAACAGACAAGAATAGGACATGTTCTATCTTTTTTAGATAGAATGGACACAGGTGTGGACAGCACCTTCCGCTGTTCACATTTTTTTGCGGTCCCATTGAAATGAATGGATCTGCATTGGATACACATTTTTTTCTGATGCCAAGGTTTCCCTCACTCACCACCGCCTCCTGCATCTTAATTCACATTCTCTCAGGCAGGGAACATCAGCCCTAGGTCTCATTAGATCCCACATAGTCTCCGTCTATCAAGCTGCAGAAGGCAGGGGCAGATGGGGAAACCTTGACTCAGAGGGGTAAAATGCCGGCCTCCTTGACTTGAACAGATTCATTTTCATATGGCAAGAAGAAGATTAAAAGTGCATTTTCAGGGCGTTTACTAGTTAGAATACCGCAACAAGAACTGCTTCTAGAGGTCCGTAAGTGCATGAATGTGTCCTGTTTCATTTAAGTAATTTTACCCAGTAATTGAACTAATATTTGTACTTTGGCGGTTGATTACTGTGTCAGATTTATTTCTGCTCTGAATGATAATCTAAGTCTTTGTACATTGGAATGTTTTACATAAAGCCTTACATACACCACTTCAAAGTACTAGTGGTTTGTGACCTTAACTATTTCTCTGTTTTTCTTAAATTGAATTAATATTTTTTTTCTAATAAAATCATATTGAATTGTGCCTGAAATTCAGAGGAGGCTGTTGTAATCTGTAAGTATATACTCCCAAAAACATGCACAACTGGATTGGCATTGCTAGATGCATAGTGTATAGTCATTTTTACAAATGTAACGATTTTAATGATTATATTTTAACCAGGGATGTAGTTGTAGGGTTCCACAGGTAGCAGTCAGACCCAGGCCCAGCATTAATGGAACTAAAACAGCCCTCCAGTTCAAGAAAATAAATTCACATTAAAGGGGTTCTCTGGGAATTAAGAAAATGAAAATACTTAAATATTACTTTATTATAAATATATTCCCAAATACCTTTAATTAGTTATAATGGCTTGTTTTGTTTAGGAAGCAATCATTATGAGAAATAAAATGGCCGCCGATCTATTAATACACACAAAACCTGTCCTAATCACACAGCAGGACAAGCTACCTCACAGCACTTGGGTAAAGAGCGGTCTCATCCTCCTCTCTGCTCTGCTTGTCAGGTATTATGGTCTTGATTATAGTTTAATATGATCTTCAGCGGAATCTCTGTGGGATTGGAATTCATGAGGAGACATGAAGTACAGAGAGGAGGGTGAGGATGTGGCTAATGAGCAGCAGGTCTTGTATACAGTCTCCATTACCACAGTCTGTTCTGTCTGTCCTCTCTGTCCTTCATGTCTCCTCATGAACTCCATTCCTACAGTGATTCAGCTGAAGATCTTATCAGCTGTATTCAGAATCATAATCCCTGACAAGCAGAGCAGAGAGGAGGATGAGGCAGCTCTTTACCTCAGTGTTGTGAAGTAATGTGTCCTCCTGTGTGATTAGGAGGGGTTTTGTGTGTACTAATAGGACGGCGGCCATTTTATTTCCCCTGATGATTGCTCCCCAGACAAAACGAGCCATTATATCTAATGAAAGGTAGTTGGAAATATATTCATAATAAAGTAACATTTAATTATTTTCATTTTCCTAATTCCTGGAGAACCCCTTTAACTGGGGAATGAACAGAACACTTACATGAGACTCTCCTGTTCATCTTTTTAACAGCAAATCCTTGGGCTTCTGTTCTGCAGTCCAAGATGCCCGCACTGCTTCTCAGACTGCCTGATACATGATTTGCATTTGGTAGCCCAAGACACCTCCTGCTGCCACTGGATTGGCCAGCAGTGTTCACATGGGCCAAGAGCAGGGCTGGACAAGTAGTGAGTGTTTTGGGTTACTGATGCACAATTTCCATTGGATATTCTGACAAGCTGTGCGGCCAGTTCAGATGGCAGAAGAGGAGCCCGACAATTAACAGATCTGCAACTAAAAAGATGAAAAGAAGGGCACCGTGTAAGCGTTCTGTTTGTTCCCCAGTTGATTCCACATGTGATTTTTTTCTTGAACAGGAGGGACGCTTTAAAGGACATCTGTCAACAGATTTGTACGTGTGAAACTGGCTGACCTGTTACATGTGAACTTGGCAGCTGAAGGCATCTGTGTTGGTCCCATGTTCATATGTGCCTGCATTGCTGAGAAAAATGATGTTTTAGTATATGCAAATGAGCCTCCAGTCTCTGCTCTCTCTGCAACTGCCATATCCTTTTCACTTTGACAGAACCAGGCAGCGTGAACATCATCATGCCTGGCCCTGTTAATCAAAGTGGAGAGGACATAGTAGTTGTAGAGAGCGGAGCCTCTAGGTGTAATGGTAATGCCCCTGTTGCTCCTAGAGACTCATTTGCATATATTAAAACACATATGAACATGAGACCAACACAGATGCCTTTAGCTGCCAAGTGCACATGGTCAGCCAGTGTCATAGGTACAAATATACTGACACATGCCCTTTAATTCCTGTAAATTTAACCGGACACATGGCTGAGGTCTGTGTAAATAAACTACCTTTCCTTCCCTTCAGCCTATGTTGCACAGATCAGCAATTAGATATGACATTATAAGGTCTTGTTCACATAGCATAATGCTTTATATGGAATCAATTAAAACTAAGCATAAAAACCGTCATCAAGTTGATACTGCATGAACAAGCCCAAATACAGTATATCAGCAGTATGTGAATTTTGTGGTAGTCACCCTCATAATCTACAAACAGAAATAATCAGACACATGCCCGCTGAGGTACACAAGCAACCGGGGCTCCCATTATTACCTCAGTGTGTGCAGACACAGATGCCAGATGTGTAAGCATTAGATGAAAAGAAAGGTTTAATCCGGATGGGACACGTGCTGATCGCCTCTTAAAAGCTTGCTGCTCTGGTAGCTCCATGCTTGCCTTGGCTGATCTGATTGTATGCTGGGGGAGAAGGAGGAGTGAGGAATCCTGACATCACGTGGCCTTAGGTCACACCAGCGTTTCTTTCTTATATAATACAGTCAGGATCAACACGTAATAGTAGCACTGTTCGGTATAAGCTTTACAATTTGGAAATGATAGTGTTCAAAAAAATGAAGGGCATGAAGGAACCTGCTTTCTGACACAAGTTACTCAGAGAGAAGTCCTCAGAGAGAATTATACAGTACATCTTCTTCCAAGTAGTCACACATCAAAATAGACCACAGAGTGTTTGATGGAACATTACACTATATAGAGTAATATGCAGTATATTTCTTTAAAAAGTTGCCCCAGTATAGGTGATGTACACATCTGATGGGATTGTCCCGGAGTGAAGAGTCTTTGGATACGAGTTTACAATCTCATTCATTCAGTGACCAGATATAACATTAGGAAAGACCCCTGGGAAGCACTACTTAATAAACGGATCCCAAGAATTCCTCCACATCCACAGCGATTGATTTTTTTCACATGTCCTGAAAATGGGTTCGCATCCGTTCTGCAATTTTGCGGAACAGGTGCGGACCCATTCATTTTCAATGGGGCCACCAAAGATGCGGACAGCACACAGTGTGCCGTCCGCAACCGCACTTCCATGGTCCATGGCCCCACAAAAAAATAGAACATGTCCTATTTTTGTCCGCAGCCACGAACAAGAACAGGCATTTCTATTATAGTGCCGGCCATGTGCGGTCCGCAAAATGTGGAGCGCACATGGCCGGTGTCCGTGATTTGCGGACCGCAAAACACTTGCGGGCATGTGAATGAAGCCTTAAGCAGACTATAGCAGCATCAAAAAAACCTTCCTTGGATTTTTCCATGGTCAGGCGCAGACTGGATTTCTGAATGATTTACAAGAAACTAACTTCTATGACTACTGATCGTCATGACTGTTTTTTGAGATTTGGACTACTTGGTCAGAATGTTCTCTCATGCCTCCTTCCTGTGGCACCTTTCTCTCTATATGAAATCTTATTTCTTGGGGTTCGTGTAGCCTCCAGCCTGGGCTTTGCTGCTTGCTTTTCTCTACATCACACCCAGTGCCTGCTCTGTGTCAGTGACCCCATGCCATAGTATGGAACTTGTGTTCATAGGCCTCATATCCGCTGAACCTACCCCCCCTTCCTCCCTAACCACCTATCCTCTTCCCCTAGTATGTCCTTGTACTGTCTCCCCTGTTTCATCTGTTTTTTTTTTTCTAAAGATTTTTATACCTATCATTTGATCTATTGGCCGCAATGGGCAAACCAATATTGCTCTTTTTTTAAGCCTGGTGTCAGGCTGCTCGTTTGGTCTCCTCATTTATCTCCTCATTGTATTGACCTTGTTTTATTCTTGTTTGTAAAAATAAATACATAAAAAAAATATATACATATATTTGACAATCTTGCAAACAAAATATATCAGTATGCTATAATGCTCACTTGCATTTTGCACACAAGACATCTACCACCTCTCAGGATCAGTTAATATTCCTCTATAAATTACAACGTGTCTACTGGAAATGTTTTCAGTTTTTTTCCAACATGAGTAGTAACAAAGCTATTATTTCTATATAAGATAATGAATATTTCATTGAATAAAGTGTCAGCTCACCAGTTCACCATCATGGCCGCATTGTTTTCTGCAATAAATGGTAATTCTCCTCTGACTTGTACAAGAAGCAGCAGAGAGCAGAGGCTGTGGATGCAGAGAGACATGTCTTGAGTATCCAAGTGACGCTGTGTGACGAAAAGTTAGGCCTTCTCTCTATGGTTGTTGTAGTGGTGCTGAATCCTGTATCCTATATCCAGGGCTAGTCGGTGCTCTGTGCCCAGCTCAGTGGGTAGTGCAGTCCACATACAGTCCATCTGGGCAGGGAGGATTCTGATTGCAGGATGCATGACAAAGAGCAGGACACAGATTGTAACTAGGGATTAGTAAAATACAGAAATCCGATTTTGCACAGAGAAAGCATCAGTCATCAATGGATTTTCTAGACCTCATCATGCTCCCAGTAATCACTTTTCTACGTTGTGGCTTCTCATTTGCTGATGTGTTCCCTGTGCTCAGGATTGTTTGCAGTATTTTATATGTGTATTGTAATATGTGGTCTAGTTATGTTACATTGTGTCTCTCTTATTCCTTCCTAGGTGAATACACTGTGATGACTGCACATTTCCATTTAAAAAGAAAAATTGGCTACTTTGTAATCCAGACCTATCTGCCCTGTATAATGACCGTCATATTATCCCAGGTGTCGTTCTGGTTAAACAGAGAGTCAGTTCCTGCTCGAACAGTATTTGGTAAGTGCAGAGTCAGCTTCAGAGCAATACAATTTATTTGCAGCATTGTCTTGCATGTACCTTCTCATTTGTGGTCGATCCGAATTTCCCAAAAAAATTTGATTCGCCACAAAGACGAATTTCCTTGCACTGATTTTTCCTGAAATGGTGGTAAACATTAAAAAAACATACAGACCTCATCTATTTGTGCATGAAGAAGCAGTAGCGGCCATCTTGAATGCAGAAACAGTGCTAAATCTTGCACTGGGTGATGTGTGATGTCACCACTCTGGTGCACTGGCCAGGTGCAGTGATGTCATCACGTCACCATAAAAGATTTCGCAAAGTGTCTTCAATCAAGATAGCCGCAACGACCTCTACCCCAGCAAATGGATATGGTGAGTATTTATCTATTTAACCCTGATTAACTGATAAAAGACTTAAATTGTAGCCTCAGATGCCACAATCAGTATTTGAGGGGTTCAATGAGGGGGCCTTTCCCTATCATTGCGCCCATTACATACAAAGGAATGCACTTAGTGATAAAATACAGTAGTTAATCACAAATCAAATTTCTTTTTGAAATTCGGCTTAGCCGAATCAAATTTTTCATAGCTTTGCACATCTCTAATTATAACCATACCTTTAAGTACTTTTATTCCTATGAAAAATGGCTCCTAAATGCCTAGCTGTGTGAGCTTTCCTTTCCAAAGTGCTCAAGCCCGTCGCCCTTTCCCACTCTCTGCTCCTCCTCTAACCTCCCAAGGTTTCATCCCCTGCATTGTCAGAGATGAGGGTTGGAAAACTTAGGAGGTTAGAGTAGGAGCAGACAGCGGGGAAGGGCGGCGGGCTTGGGCATTTTGGAAAGGAAAGCTCACCTAGCTGGGCACTTGCTGGGTTTTTTTCCTAGGACATGGAATAAACACCCACATGGCATCACGGTATGGTTATAATGTTTTTACGACGTTCTGATGGCAATTAGTGAAATTTATGTGACATACTCCCTTTCACACGAGCGTGACGGATTAGGTCCTGATGCGATCAGGGTGCGTTCAGGAAAACTCGCACCATTTTGCAAGCAAGTTCAGTCAGTTTTGTCTGCGATTGCGTTCAGTTGTTCAGTTTTTTCCACGTGGGTGCAATGCGTTTTGATGCGTTTTTCACGCGCGTGATAAAAAACTGAAGGTTTACAAACAACATCTCTTAACAACCATCAGTGAAAAACGCATTGTATCCGCACTTGCTTTAGGATGCAATGCATTTTTCATGAAGCCCCATTCACTTCTATGGGGCCAGGGCTGTGTGAAAAACGCAGAAAATAGAACATGCTGCGGGAAAAAAAAACGCTCATATACCCAGACCCATTGAGATGCATGGGTCAGGATTCAGTGCGGGTGCTATGCATCACGCATTGCACCCGTGCGGAAAACTCGCTCGTGTGAAAGGGGCCTAAAGCAACAATCTCTTCATAGCTCTCCATATGGGGACATCAATGAATGCTACAAGGATTATGTACCAGCGGATTGAAATTAGCAGCATTTCTTTACAATACTTCATTGAAAAAGGGGTGTTCTGTATGAAAGTGGTTATACTGTCAGGAGTGCAACAAAAGTCACAGCAAGTGATAGTTTTCTGCTCGATATAGTAGGATATAGATATAGTAAAAAAACATCACTCGATCAAGCTGTGATTAAATGAAAATGGACTGCTTCACAATCTAATAAAAAAAGACAGAAATTAGCGTATACAAGTTGTCATTGAATAAAAAAAAATTTCGTATTCAGCCAAACTGCTTCTAGGGAAAAGCACGTTAACAATGAAGCCATCTAAAATAGTTTTACTGTTGGATTCATGCAGAGTTTGATGGAAAAAAAGAGCTTCCATATGAAATCAGAGACATACGAAGGTGCAGTAGGATATCATAGTAGCCTATGGGGACCAAATTACGTCTTCTAACAATTCAGTGGTTGTAAAGAGCTGTAGTACACTCCTGTGCATGAGGTCATAGGGTCTGTGCATATAACAAAACCGCATGCACAGACCCCAAATGACACCACATGGAGTCCCCACGGCTCACTTTTACCCTTTTATAACTGCTCTAAAATTGCTCTTTGCGAATAAGGCCTTTTACACCTGTAGCGTGAATGTGGTACAATAAATATAGCTGTGAGTTTTGAAATAAAAATGTGTGCTCAAAAACTGAACAAAAAAACCTTAGATGCTATATCTGTAGTTTTATAGTCTTCTCTCAGCCCCAGCTAAAAAGAGTCACTAGGATTCTTCTACATTTGTATTAGGCATTCTGTAACTAAGCTAATGTATTATTCCACATTGGAAGATTCACATTTAGGGATCCGAAAGCATATATTAAAAGTAAAGAAGCCTGCAGCACGAAGTTGAGTCAGCGTGATTGTTGCAAATTTCACAGAACATCTCCCACTTCAAATTTGGATCCAGGGACAGAAAGAAGCAGTAACATTTTATGCCTCTGCTTCAGCGGCCTTGCCCAATGTTCTGCATAGTACATGATCGATGGCCAGAAACACTCCTTATATTAGAGGGGCTCATTTTTAATTGCCCGCTGTGGGATTTACTTTTGATATACGGCGTCCTGCGGTTTGATATCTGCTGGTTACTGCTGTGATTTCATGTCACTATGATCAGCATTAATGCAGTCAAGAAAACCTGAAGCAAATCAGCAACACCCTCAGCTACTAGGAAGGTTCAGGACACATGGCCTTAGATCAGAAACAAAGGCCTGTCAATGTCATTCAAGCTGAGGGTGACATAAGATCACTAAAACATAAAGGAAATGAAGGCATGTCTGTCATGGCTATTTTCTCTGCAAGGCACACAGATGTATAATATCAGCCTGAACAGGCAATGGACACCACAGTATAGATCCAGAATTCCTCAATGTACATAATGTCTTAAGGCTACATGCAGACAGAAATAGCAGGATGACTGCACCCCAAAAAGCCCAAACATTGCAAGGTACATTTTTTTGTAGTTTTAAGACAATGTTCCTATAATTGCGATGCCACAAACAGTATCTGGATGCTCAGTAAATTAAAGTAGCAAAAAACAAACCAAAAAACATTAAATCACAGTAGCCCAGATTTACTAATCCTGTAGTTGGTGTAAGGTTAGGCACACCGTCTAGACCTGCACCAGATTTATCACAGAGGCTCAGGCTGGATAATAAACCCCTTAACGACCCTTGACATACTAGTAAGTTATGACGGCAAGTGACTTGACAACTTTTGACGTACTAGTACATCATGGCAAACTCTGGTCACCTCACCTCATCGGGCGGTGGACCATATAAGATGGCTGCTATGCACGGCAGGAAGCCATCTTTACTAAGGGCCTCTGGTGATATTTCTGCCTCCCCCCCCCCCCCGATGCCCCGATCACTGCCGTTGGCTGGTCTTTGAAGACTGGCCCATTTTAGCCTCAACAGCACCGTTAACACTTTATGCGCATGTAGAGGGGGGTCAGACAGGGGTGACAGAGTCAGCACCTGTCTCCCCTGAGGTTAAGCAGGGGACACCAGTGTTTGGCATTCCCTGCCAGCACTGTGATTGACTGGAACAATGTTCAATGCAGCAGAGGGTAGCGGAAGAACTCTTGCAGAGAGGTTCTGTGGTTCTTCATGCTGCTGCTTTGCTTGCTAGGACTTATGGTGCACCAGCACAGCAAATCAGTGCTTCTCCACTCCAAAGAAGAACATTATCTGGAACTGCTGCAGTCATTTTTACCCTCATCTACAGCAGTTTCAGATCCCCAATCCATCCCAATGCCTGCCCCTCCCCCCTCACCAGTCTGTAGATGCCAGCAGGTAAATTGTTATACCACATTGGTACACAATTTTTCTCTTATCTTTTTCTCTTACTCTTTTTCTTATCTTTTTCTCTTTTCTTTTTTATAATTTTTTTTCGTTCTCCTAAATGTTATTGGAAATTTATTACAAGCACCCATGCTTGTGAAATCACTACATACAACTCCCTGACGATAAATAAAGTCTACACATTTTACACGTGTTAAATCACACCCACCAATAAAAATAAAAATGGCCCATTCATCCCAGGGAATGTACCCTGCTGAAAAGGCATATGAGTATTTTTACTCTGATATGGAGTCTGCCAGCAAGAGAGAAGAGGTTGCCACATTCTTCTACTCCCTCATCATCATTGTCATCTGTGATGAGGGACCCTGAAGGAGATGCCCCAGGAGAGAAGCTGAAGTAGCCGCCCCCCAGTGACCCCTTTGGACCCCTCCACCTGAAAAATATGTGCCCCAAATTCCTGAGTTTGTTGCAAGCTCAGGAATCCAAATTGACGGTGCTAGCTTCAGAAAAATATCTTTTTTCAAAATCTTTTTCTGTGAAGATTTCATAAATTTGATTGTGCCCCAAACAAATTTATGAGTTCAAAAATTTATAACCTAGATTCCCACATCCTCATATGCTAGACCAGGGATCAGCAACCTTCGGCACTTCAGCTGTTCTCAAACTACAACTCCCAGAATCCTCCATGAACTTCTGTGGGAGTTATAAGAACAGCCAAGTATGTGTGAATGCTGGAAGTTGTAGTTTCACAGAAGTTGGAGTGCCGAAGGTTGCTGATCCATGTGCTGGATCATTTGGTTGGACCCCTGTAAATGCAGCAGGGTGATGACCTTTTCGGGGCTCGTGCTGCATATGGACCTCAGATTAGACAATATTGTAGTTATGATGTTTTGTACCAGACTCCAATTTATAATATAGCCATGTCCCACAAAAGATTTGAATCTATTTTGAAATTTTTGCATTACAATGATGATGTACAGTGCCCCCCCCTCCAAAATAACCCACAATATGAATATTAAAATTAGACTCGACATGGACCACTTTGACTCTAAATTTGCAGAGGCATACAACCTTGAAAAAGTCCTTTCTACATTTTATATATTTTAAAGGAAGGGTAAAATTCCACCACATGATAACTACCACTTGCTCAAGTGACACAACCCCTTTAAGGTGAAAAATGGCTGTGTCCTAAAGGGGTTAATATAGCACAGGGATAAATATTTTTTCCTAGCTTTGGATCAACTATTGGTTGGCTCACTTTTAGACAGCATTTTATGGCAGAATTGTGGCAAAATTTTTCCACAAAATGACATGCCCCTTTCTCATGAAGCTCTGCCTCTTTCTACTGAGCTTCATCCCTTTTAGGCCTCATGCACATGAACGTATTTTGTTTCCGCGTCCGTTCCGTTTTTTTTGCGAATAGGATGCGGACCCATTCATTTCAACGGGTCAGCAAAAAATGCGGACAGCACACCGTGTGCTATCCACATCAGTATGTCCGTTCCGTAGCCCCGCAGAAAAAAATAGAACATGTCCTATTCTTGTCCGTTTTGAGGACAAGGATAGGCATTGTTACAATGGATCCGCAAAAAAAAACGGAAACACGGATGCCATATGGAACGTCATCCGTTTTTTTTTGCGGTTCCGCAATTTGCGGACCGCAAAACACATACGGTCGTGTGCATGTATTCTAAGAATAAGTCAGGAAAATATGTAGAAACCCTGGTTGTGCCAAATTGCCTTGAAATTACACCAATTTGGCAACTTTTTTAGACAGATTTTAGGTGCAGACACATTATTAAATCTGGGCCATTGTGTTCAAGTATGTTTCCTACCTTTAGGATACACTATTGAGAAAGATAGCTCAAAATCACATCAGGGTCTATAACATTTTTTTTTTTCAACACAACAGCTATCACCACCTTTTTAGTGTAGCATTAGACAAACTTTACTTATTTCCTTCCATGACTTGCACATTCCTTTTTTGTAGTTTGTATGACATGATATAAGTATTGGATAGTTAACTAGGGATATATAGCAGTGCACTTACAATAACAAATGTACAGTTAGGGCCAGAAATATTTGGACAGTGACACAAGTTTTGTTATTTTAGCTGTTTACTAAAACATGTTCAGAAATACAATTATATATATAATATGGGCTGAAAGTGCACACTCCCAGCTGCAATATGAGAGTTTCCACATCCAAATCGGAGAAAGGGTTTAGGAATCATAGCTCTGTAATGCATAGCCTCCTCTTTTTCAAGGGACCAAAAGTAATTGGACAATGGACTCTAAGGGCTGCAATTAACTCTGAAGGCATCTCCCTCGTAAACCTGTAATCAATGAAGTAGTTAAAAGGTCTGGGGTTGATTCCAGGTGTGTGGTTTTGCATTTGGAAGCTGTTGCTGTGACCAGACAACATGCGGTCAAAGGAACTCTCAATTGAGGTGAAGCAGAACATCCTGAGGCTGAAAAAAAAGAAAAAATCCATCAGAGAGATAGCAGACATGCTTGGAGTAGCAAAATCAACAGTCGGATACATTCTGAGAAAAAAGGAATTGACTGGTGAGCTTGGGAACTCAAAAAGGCCTGGGCGTCCACGGATGACAACAGTGGTGGATGATCGCCGCATACTTTCTTTGGTGAAGAAGAACCCGTTCACAACATCAACTGAAGTCCAGAACACTCTCAGTGAAGTAGGTGTATCTGTCTCTAAGTCAACAGTAAAGAGAAGACTCCATGAAAGTAAATACAAAGGGTTCACATCTAGATGCAAACCATTCATCAATTCCAAAAATAGACAGGCCAGAGTTAAATTTGCTGAAAAACACCTCAAGAAGCCAGCTCAGTTCTGGAAAAGTATTCTATGGACAGATGAGACAAAGATCAACCTGTACCAGAATGATGGGAAGAAAAAAGTTTGGAGAAGAAAGGGAACGGCACATGATCCAAGGCACAGCACATCCTCTGTAAAACATGGTGGAGGCAACGTGATGGCATGGGCATGCATGGCTTTCAATGGCACTGGGTCACTTGTGTTTATTGATGACATAACAGCAGACAAGAGTAGCCGGATGAATTCTGAAGTGTACCGGGATATACTTTCAGCCCAGATTCAGCCAAATGCTGCCAAGTTGATCGGACGGCCCTTCATAGTACAGATGGACAATGACCCCAAGCATACAGCCAAAGCTACCCAGGAGTTCATGAGTGCAAAAAAGTGGAACATTCTGCAATGGCCAAGTCAATCACCAGATCTTAACCCAATTGAGCATGCATTTCACTTACTCAAATCCAGACTTAAGATGGAAAGACCCACAAACAAGCAAGACCTGAAGGCTGCGGCTGTAAAGGCCTGGCAAAGCATTAAAGGGTTTCTGTCACCAGATTTGGGCATACTAAACAGGATGGCATTTGCAATGTGCAAATGCCACCTGATGCCCAATCTGGTTTTCTTACTGTAATCAGATCAGCCGTTTTGTTAAAAAAAGCACTTTTATAATATGTAAATTAGGCGTACTAGGTGCAAGAGGCGTTTACCTTGCACCTAGTAATCGCCGTGTTCCAACCTCTAGTGCCGCCTCCTGCTTCCTGATTGACAGGGCCAGGCAGCTTGCTCGATGAGCTGCCGGCCCTGTCCTCGCTCGAAATCCCGCGCCTGCGCCGTGTAGGCTAAATTCGGCGCAGGCGCAGATAGTTCACCCGGCCGCCCGGCTCCTGCCTCTCTCACTGCGCCTGCGCCGTGCGGAGTAAAAGCGGCGCAGGCGCAGTGAGTTCCGCCGGCTCCCGGCTCTCTCACTGCGCCTGCGCAGGCGCACTGAGAGACCCGGGAGCCGGGCGGCCGGCGGAACTCACTGCGCCTGCGCCGCTTTTACTCCGCACGGCGCAGGCGCAGTGAGAGAGGCAGGAGCCGGGCAGCCGGGTGAACTATCTGCGCCTGCGCCGAATTTAGCCTACACGGCGCAGGCGCGGGATTTCGAGCGAGGACAGGGCCCGCAGCTCATCGAGCAAGCTGCCTGGCCCTGTCAATCAGGAAGCAGGAGGCGGCACTAGAGGTTGGAACACGGCGATTACTAGGTGCAAGGTAAACGCCTCTTGCACCTAGTACGCCTAATTTACATATTATAAAAGTGCTTTTTTTAACAAAACGGCTGATCTGATTACAGTAAGAAAACCAGATTGGGCATCAGGTGGCATTTGCACATTGCAAATGCCATCCTGTTTAGTATGCCCAAATCTGGTGACAGAAACCCTTTAAGAAGGAGGAAACCCAGCGTTTGGTGATGTCCATGGGTTCCAGACTTAAGGCAGTGATTGCCTCCAAAGGATTCGCAACAAAATATTGAAAATAAAAATATTTTGTTTGGGTTATGTTTATTTGTCCAATTACTTTTGAGCTCATAAAATGTGGAGTGTTTGTAAAGAAATGTGTACAATTCCTACATTTTCTATCAGATATTTTTGTTCAACCCTTCAAATTAAACGTTACAATCTGCACTTGAATTCTGTTGTAGAGGTTTCATTTCAAATCCAATGTGGTGGCATGCAGAGCCCAACTCGCGAAAATTGTGTCACTGTCCAAATATTTCTGGCCCTAACTGTAGTTCATACTGTTAATAAAAAAGGGAAAGTAGTTTTTCTGCTTATACAAGCAAAGTAAATTATTAGTAGATAGTTAAATCTTTATTTCACTATTGAAAAATGTAGTTTTTTGTGGATTTCACATTCGCAATCAGAAATGCATCCTTTTCAAATGAAATTCTAAAGACTTGTGAATATGGAACAAAGACCTGAGAATAAAGAAAGCACCCTTGTAATGTTTTATGGTAGTTTATTCATTCTATATGTAAAGAAAAATGCATAAAACACAACATGATTACACAAACCTTTAGGCCTTTCACACACGACCGTAGAACACGGTCCGGTACGGGCCGTGAAAGCCCAGACTGTGCTCCCTCTGAGGACGGGAGCGCACAGGCGTCATTGGTTGCTATGATGCCGTGCGCTTCCTGAGGCCGCCGCTGTACAGTGAAACACTCGTGTACAGTGTTTCACTGTACAGCGGCGGCCTCAGGAAGCGCACGGCGTCATAGCAACCAATGACGCCGTGCGCTCCCGTCCTCAGAGGGAGCACGGTCTGGGCTTTCACGGCCCATACCGGACCGTGTTCCACGGTCGCGCGTGACAGGCCTTAAGGCAGCATACAAAATAACATAACATTGTTTCACCCAACACTAATGTGATATCTACAGTTTCTAACTATTCTTATAAGATCTGTCAAACTAGAGGAAAAAGGTTCAATACCAATGCAATTGTATAATAAATGTTTTGCTTCAGAATGTTTGAAAATGCATTAGCAAAATAAATCGCCTGGCATTAGGTACTGTATCTGGCTAGGTTTACACCAAATGTTGCCTTCATAGTAGGCTCAGCACATACAATAGGACATTTCTCCATGCTAATTAAACTATCACAAAAAGAAACATAAGCTCACATTTTTATTAAGATTTACACAGTGTAAACTCAGACTAGACAGTCTAAAACTATGCCAGATTTATCACAGTGTCTGATGCTGGATGATAATGCCACCATACCTTCAGACTGCCTAGCCTCACTTTATACTATCTATAAGAAGGCACACTTTACACTTGGAATCATGCTTTAACATTTTGGAACATTTTTATAGCATCTTAAGCCACCCCTCTTTCAGGTAGGCCACACTCTTTCCTGATAAGCTACATCCTTTTGTCAGAGAAGTTGGAAAATTGTTTAAAATGCTTAGTAAACATGGTAAAACAAAACATATATTCCAGTTTTTGGTTCACATTAAGCAAGAGTTGTGGTGAATTTTGTTTAATAAGTGTCCCCAATAAAGTATACTTTCAGCATATTTGTAGTCTTTATACAGTGGCGGACTGGACATAGACCCTACATGGAAATGCACAAGGAGCCATCTGAACCCTTCTCATGGCCATCATCCAGGTACATAATGATCTGATGCTCTCAGAAAATCATTTACTTATGCTCCTGGCCAGTGGCCACAGGTGCCCTCCTGAATTCAACTGCATTTCTATCCTCAGGAAGGTGATATAGTTGAATACTGCTGCGGGGTTGGCAGTATTTTATGCTGTACTGTAGAATTTGGTTTTGCTGGGATGGTATTTTGTACTACACTACAGTATTGCTGGCCTCGTCTACTTCTCTTGTCCCTAACTACTTCTATTGCCCTGCCTTCAATCTGGACCCTCCTACCATATAGTGCCACTTTAAGTTCCCAGCCTGCCTAGTCTTTATACCTTAACTTTACTGATATTTGACTACACTTTTCGCTACAAATTTAATGGAAAAAAGAAATACAAGTACTGTACTGTAGACTGTGTAAAAACATACACACTGGCATAAAATAAAGATGTGGTCATGGCCCCTATAGAAATTAATGGGTCAATGAGCTATCTTTAAAAAATGTGGATAGCACACGTTGAAAAATACACCCATGAGGCCTCAAAGTGATAGGGACATAATGCTTAAAGAGTCACTGAGGTTTCACAAATTTTGATATGTCATAGGGACAAAGGTTTTGAGCTGTTGGGGTCTCTCACTGATCTCTAAAAAAGAGAAAAGAGAAACGTTCTTTCTCTTATCTGCAGGAAATGGAAGCGAGATAAGCCCATAAACTTTTTACTGAGTCTGTCTGGCTTCATCTACTACAGCATGGGAAATGAGCTAGCTGTGCAAGTATTTCTCTTTCCGCATTCTAGCGATCCTCAGGGATCTCACTACTCAGACCTCCACTGATGAAAACCTTTGATATGTCTCTATGATATATCAGAAGTTTTGTAAAAACTGAATGATGCTTTATATGCCATGTGAACCTAGCCTTTATGAATATTCAACCATATATGTAAATGAGGTATTGGGATGATAATTGACAATGCTTCATCTAATAGTTATGTTATGCCTATGACCAACTTTAATTCAGGGTCATGGTCACAGCAAAATGTGCTCCTTAAAAAAAACTATTGAACTACCTAAAGAACACCTTCAAAACAATCTCTAGTTTCAAATAAATTCACATTATATATTTTTTCTGTTGTCTTTTGCAAAAGCTCTTTACCAAAGTTATTGGTATAATGGAAAGCTATAGAACTTAATAACATACTTTATATTTCAATTAATTATTTTCAAGAATGTTGCTTGCTAGTGATGATCGAGCACCGCGATGCTTGGGTGCTCTGGCCAAACACTAGGTGGTGCTGGAGTGCTCAGCCGAGCACCCGAGTATAATGGAAGTCAATGGGAGAAGACCAGGCACCCCCTGCTCTGCAGAACGGAGGGTGTCTGGTTCATAGGGAAACGTCAGAAAATGGTGGAAACACCACAGAAATGGTTAGGGAACAGCATGGGGAGGATGTCTGGATGCATCTTGGACTCCAAAGTCGCTGATATTCACGATGATGTCCGACTATTACGGCACTTTTATGGAATGACAATAATACCCCCCCCCCAAACCAAATATAACATTGATTTTAGAGGAAATATTGTTAGGAAACATATATTTACTTGTATATAAAGTGCAAGTAGTAGCAGGCCCTCACCCCTAATATTTTACACGGTCAGATCAGCAGCAGGCACTCGCCCCAAATGTTTTACATGGTCAGCTCAGCAGCAGGCACTCGCCCCTAATGTTTTAGACGGTCAGATCAGCAGCAGACCCTCACCCCAAATGTTTTTGAGTGTCAGCAGCACTGAACGCCAACTTGTCAGGATGAGGACCAGAGTGAAGAAGTAACATAGTAACATAGTTTATAAGTTCGGCCTGTTATCCTGCAAGTTGATGCAGAGGAAGGCAAAAAACCCCTGTGAGGTAGAAGCCAATATTCCCAAAATTATTTCCCGAAAAGGAAGAGGAAGTAGTGGATGATGAAATCACTGGCCCAACATGGGAAGGAAGCAAGCTGAGCGAGGACAGCAGTACAGAGGGGGAGGGATGTGCAGAACCGCAACAGGCTGTAAGAGGCGGTGGGGTGGCAAAAGGGAGAAGGCAGGCCACACCAACAAGTGTGGACTATAAAAGAATTGTCATTTGCAACCTGTGCTGTACCAAAATGAGCAGGGACATGAACACTAGCAACCTGACCACCACCAGCATGATCTTCATGGCAGCAAAGCACCCTAATAGGTGGGCCAAACGCCTGGATCCACAATCAGTGTCTGCGGGTAACACCACTGCCTCCTTTTCCCTGTGTTACGTGATAGCCAAGACGCAGGCCCAGATGCCTACCCCTACACCTGGACCCTTGCAAGTAACATCAGCGAGCACATCCACTTCTGTGTCCCAGTGCAGCGTACAGATGTCCATACCCCAGGCCTTTGAACGAAAGTGCAAATAACCAGCCACAGGCCATAGCACTAAATGCACACCTTTACAAATTACTGGTGCTGTAAATGTTGCTTGTGGACACTGAGGCTTTTTGCAGTCTGATGGCGGCGGCTGACCCTTGTTACTCAGTACCTAGCCGCCACTATTTTTGCTGGTGTGCCCTCACCGCCTTACACCAGCATGTGTCCCGTAACATAACCTGTGCCCTGACCAATGCAGTTACTGGGGAGGTCCACTTAACGACTGACACATGGACAAGTGCTTCTGGTCAGGGACGCTAGGTACACTAGGTGAACGTTGTGGAGGCTGGGATGGGACAGATGCTACCGACACAAAGGATTGCGGGCCCTACTTCCATCAGGATTTCCGCCACCACCTACATTAGCGGCTGCAACCCCTCCTTCTCCTCCACCACTTCCATCTAGGAATTCTCATCTTGCAGCACCAGTCAGACTTCAGTCAGTAGCTGGAAGCAGTTTAGCACAGCGGTGGGGAAGCGGCAACAGGCTGTGCTGAAACTTATTTGCTTAGGTGACAAACAACACACCGCCACAGTGCTGTTGCAGGGTATAAGGGACCAGGCTGAGCTGTGGCTCTCGCCACTCAACCTACAACCAGGCGTGGTTGTGTCTGATAACGGCCGCAACTTGGTGGCGGCTTTGGAGCTTGGCAAGTTCACACACATACAGTCACTCTCAGGTGTGGGGGAAAAACCACACAGAGCATAAGAGGGAAAGAAGATTAGGCCTGGAAACTAAGGAAGGTAGATGGACAGGAAACCATTACTCTAATCCTGATTGACTACCAGTATGAACAGGCCTCAAAGGTAGGCGAGTTCATACATAGGAACCTAAACTAAACTGACCCTATAGAACCCTGGAACTAATGACAGGAATGAGTCTACCTGTTCCTCCAACAGGAAGGACGAACAGCAGTCTCCCTCAGGCCAAACAACTGCTTCAACTTAGTGGTTCAACGGTTTCTCAAAACCTACACTAATTTGCCTGAGCTGCTGGTGAAGGTGCCCATTTCCGAAAGTTACCTGCAGCTTCTGCTGGTCTGGCAACGCTGCAGCAGCGCTTACACTTGCCAGCTCACTTACTGCTGTGCGACCTGAGCACGCTCTGGAACTCTACCTGCTCACAATAAAGGTGGACATCGCTGCATGTGGAAAAGGTTCTGATAAGTGGCCTAGTGTCACAACTAGGAGGGAAAAGTTTTGTAAAATGGTAAAGGAGTACCTAGCTGACAATGTCAACGTCCCTCAGCGATCCCTCTATGCCTTATAATTATTGGGTGTCTAAGATGGACACATGGCACGAACTGGCGCTCTACGCCTTGGAGGTACTGGCCTGCCTTGCCGCCAGTGTTTTGTCGGAGTGGTTATTTAGTGGCACTGGGGGCATAATAAATGCTAAGCGCATCAACTGAAAATGCTGACGCTAATCAAAATGAACAAGGCCTGGATTACCCGACCATAGGAAAGCGGCTGAACATAAAGGAATTTTAAATGTGGCTTTTAAAGTGTATTGAATACACTGTATTTCCATGAAACCCTTCCTCTTCTCGTCCACTTTATCCATCATATCAAACTGCTTATTAGGCTGCCCTCGCCTTTAAATATTTAAGAGGTTCACCAGCAGGCCCTCACCCCTAATTTTTTAACCTAAAAAATTAACCTCACTCTGGTCCTCCTCCTGACATGTTGACCTAACAAGAACCTGTCTTGCGCCGCCCTCCAAACTGAGACATGAAGCTAGGAGTTTTGGATGACTTTGTTTCTTGTGCTCTGCTAGCAGACACTGTTTCACCACGCCCACCGTGCACCATCAGCAGCACGCCCACTTACTGCTCACCTTGCGCATACTAAATGGTATATATGCAAGTTTGTCAAAAGTACAGTTGTGCAGATTTTTTTAGTGTATGAGCAGAAACATTTCACCGAATGAGCAAACGTTATGCAGCAGATGCAGCGCAGGTAATGTCACATACCTGTGCTGCATGTGCAGTATAACCTTTCTGTATCCTAAATACCTGACATCCAGTGTATTTTTTTCTGCCGTTATTCATATCATGTATAACGTTTGTGCAATCAGGCACAGATAGTGTAGGGATAGGATTTGGCTAGGCAGGGCTAGTTGTTCTGTTGAAAAGAACCCAAAGTCCTTTTAAGGACTTTTGTTATATCTGGCTGCAATATTGTTATTCTTCATGGTCAAAATTTGCGCAAGTTTGCCGAATCTTAACAAAAGCTGCGCTGCGTGTGCAGGACAATGTATGTTTCTCCTATATACCTGACATTTATTGTGTTTCTTTCTGCCGCTAATCACGGTGACATTACATGTGCAGGACAATGTATGTTTCTCCTATGTACCTGACATTTATTGCGTTTCTTTCTGCCACTAATCACGGTAACATTACATGTGCAGGACAACGTATGTTTCTCCTATGTACCTGACATTTATTGCGTTTCTTTCTGCCGCTAATCACGGCGACATTAGTAATGTTGCCTTCTATAGCTGCAGAAAAAAAATACACAGGATTTCTGTTATTTGGGATACGCAAATGTTAGACAGCAGACGCTGAAAAGATGGTGTTAAGGTCAGGCAACCTTGCGCAATTTTTAACCCACCACAAAAATCACAAAAATAATATATTGCAGCCAGATATAACAATGAACTTTTGTGTCTTTTGAGCAGAACAACTAGCCCTGCCTAGCCAAATCATATCCCTACACTATATGTGCCTCCTTGCGCAAATGTTATACAGCAGACGCAAATCAGGAACTGTGGCCTAAATTAACAGTAGAAAAAATACCAACGGATGTCAGGTATATAGACTTTTGAAAGGTTCTAATACACACGCTGTGCACGTAGTGGTAGTGTCAGGCACACTTGCGTTCTTTTTGCCCCAAAAGAAAAAAAATGCAGCCAGATTTAACAATGCACTTTTGTGTCTTTTGAACAGAACTACTAGCCCTACCTAGCCAAGTCTTATCCCTACAGTATAAGTCCCTCCTTGCGCAAATGTTATATATCAGAGGCAAATGAGTTACTGCTGCTTAAATTAACGGTAGAAAAAATACCAACGGATGTCAGGTATATAGACTTTTGAAAGGTTCTAATACACACGCTGTGTATAGTGGTAGTGTCAGGCAGACTTGCGTTCTTTTTGCCCCAAAAGAAAAAAAAATGCAACCAGATTTAACAATGGACTTTTGTGTCTTTTGAACAGAACTACTAGTCCTACCTAGCCAAATCTTATCCCTACAGTATAGGTCCTTCCTTGCGCAAATGTTATATAGCAGACGCAAATGAGGAACTGCGTCCTAAATTAACGGTAGAAAAAATACCAACGGATGTTAGGTATATAGACTTTTGAATGGTTCTAATACACATGCTGTGCACGTAGTGGTAGTGTTAGGCACACTTGCGTTCTTTTTGCCCCAAAAGGAAAAAAAAAATGCAGCCAGATTTAACAATGGACTTTTGTGTCTTTTGAACAGAAATACTAGCCCTGCCTAGCCAAATCCCATCCCTACATTATATGTCCCTCCTTCCGCAAATGTTATACAGCGAGACACAAAAGAGGTACTGCGGGCTAAGGAGAAGATATAATAGCAAAGGATGTCAGGTATATAGTATACAGAGAGTATCATACAGCATGCAGCAGCTGCACAGGTGGCGGCCAGCAAGATAGAATAGACCTTAAAAGGCCTTTTGGGTCTCTTCTGAGCAAATTCTATCCCTTCCTAGCGTTCTTCTGTCCCTACTAAATCTGTCCCTGCTTGCAACAGCTCTCCCTGGCTCGGTATGAGCCGGTCACATGTCACCGGGTGCTTTACAGCACCCGATGACGCGTTCCCGGCCAGCCAATCACTGTAGTGTCAGTAGCTAACATGGCTACTGGCATTACAGTGAATGCCAGTACCTTCCCGCGCGCTAATTAGCGTGCGGGGAGGGGACTCGAGTATGGCGCTCGAGCACACGCAGTGTTCGGCAGAACACCACGTGGTCACGAGCGCCGCCATGTTCGGCAGAATAGTGTATTCCGCCAAACATGTTCGCTCATCACTATTGCTTGCCATTAGGGAATGGAAACATTCTTTACTCCCATTTAGAGACTAAAAACTATGCATATGTTACTCAAAAATCTGCCGGCCCGTTTATTACTGCAAAAATGAATAACATTTGGAATTTTAAAGGTTGTTGACAGTATACAATATGTATAATCATTCACATGCAGTCTGAACAAACATCATAGCCTCACGCGAATATTGAATGTGATAAGTTCTTAGAGATGTCATATTGCAGAAAGCCTAACACATTCTTATTAGAATCATAATCAAATGCATATAATTGCCTTGGAACTCCGGCCTAAATACTAAAAAAAAGAGAGTATTACATAGTTCAAAATCTGATGCGAGATTGTACATAAGTGGATAAGCTTCCTGAAAATAAATCCAAGTGATGTTAGATCATGGGTTGCATTGGATTGGGATGTCCATAGTTATGCATAACAAACACCATTGTTATCTCTGGTAAACAATACAACTAAACTAGAGATGAGCGAATCATCCAAAATTCGCTTTGCCGAATGTTCGTCGAATTTTTAAAAAGATTCGTACCTAATACAAAGCTATTCGGTCGAAGCTGCATACAAATCATTTGTTATTCTGTTGTGTTCTGCGAACATTCACGACACTAATAATGAACATACAGTTGTTAAAGGTACGCCACTTATGTGAACACGTACGCATGAGCGTACAAATTGCGTATGAATCCTCAGCGTACTATTGTCTAGCGATTGCATAATACGCAGGCACGCACAACGCTAGGCCACGGCATACACTCCTTAGAGGCAGAGTGAAGTTTTACAAATGGCATCCAGGTGTTCTTCAACATTTAGCTCTGGAGAGCTTAAATACATGATCCGGCTGATGGACCGGCAGGATTACGATGGCAGACACCGCCACCCGAACCAGCAGAAGAAGGAGATAGTGCAGCAGGTGATCCGAGCAGGTGAACCCTTTTGCTTTTTCGTGCCAGACATTTTCACTTGACTGTGGCCCTGCAGGTGTTTGTCTCTCTCCCTGTCTGATTAATATTACTAGCCCTGCACTGGCCCTGCACTTGCCCGGCACTGGCCCTGATATGTGTATTATTATGGATGCCCAGAACAACAACACAATTTCCAGAAAACAGTTCTCTGTCTTTCACAACTTCACAGTGCTTCTTCTCATCTCAGCAGTCGCAGCACAACTGATGTCGCTGGCTTACCGAACCTATGGGCCAGTCAGAGCAAGGCCTTCCCACTAGGTCAGGTGACCTCTTTCTTCCCGGGCTTTTTGCCGCCTATTTTCCGCACGAATAACGAATTTACAGTAAAAGTTTGCTAATTAACTGAATTTGTACGCAGCAGCGTATAAATTAACTTATATAGAGCATTAGCGTACAGTTCATCGGACAAGTACGTAGCGTATGCGTACAAAGGTTTAAGAACATTTAAAATTCGAACGGAGTGAATCTGAAAAAATCCGGATTCGCTTTGGAGTAGAAAATTTGTAAGATTCGATATGAATCTACAAAGCGGCGAATAAATTCGCTCATCTCTAAAATAAACCATCTGAGGCACTAAAAGGTATATAATGTACAGAATGATAATATTCCCAGCTTGGAAGATATTACAAGGCATCACTGTAAAACTGGATTCTTCTGATAGAAATCAGCTAGTTGGTCATACTGACAGTAAAAATTTGAAAAGGCCAAAATGAACCTCTTAAAGGGTTATTCTAGTCCCATCTGTCTGATAAGCCCCTATTTTAAGAATGGGGTCTCATCTCACGCCATGAATGGAGAGGTGGCGGCGCATGTGCAGGTCTCTGCATTCACTACTGGAGTTCTAAAAATTTTAAAAATAGCCTTTTTGGAGGCAAAGAGACCAAAATCAACAATTCTGCCATTGTCATTTAGTTTTTTTTTATTTTATAGAATAACTCATTATGGACACAGCATTAGGTCAATTTTCATTTTTGATTTTTTTTTTCCCAATAAAATGCTTTTGATAAGGGGATTTTTTTTTACTTTTTTGATACTTGGACATGCGATAGTCTCATCAGTGATATAATATACTGCAATAGTGCTGTATTGCAGTGTATTAGGCCTGTCAGTGTAAAACACGGCAAAACTGGGGACCACTGTTAGCAACCCATCTCTTACTTCTGCAGTCACACTGCCAGGGAAGGGGCATTGAGGCGACAGAGTCCCCTCCGTCTGACTAAATATTGTTGTGGCTGTGAGTTTACATTGAGGCACACTGAGGTTATCTCTTAAAGTGTGACTGTCATTTGAGTTTATGTTTAATGCTCTGTAGGGACAGAGATGTTAAAAACTTTTGTAATGCACTGTATTAGGGAAAGATGTTTGCTGTACTAGAGAACATGGTGTAAAGAGTCTACTAAGCAATGCCCTAATGGCGCTGCAAGGGAGTCTTTCTTGAGTCTTCAGTCTGCAGAAAATGCCTGTGTGTAACATAGAGAACCTTCTAGCCTGTCTCTTGTCACTATCCAAGTCCCTCCATGCTTCTGTATAGAAAAGCACTGCCTGCTGCTCTTTTCCATACAGAAACAAAGCATATTTTGACATCCTTTAGATGAATTGAGGTCTGTGGATTTATGCACCAGCAGTTCTTACACTATATACAACAAACATACTCTGAAACAGTGTAAAAGTAATCGAAGGTGCAGAAAGTAACAACTCTTTCAGAGTGAGGGGGTTGGAGGAACAATTAATGACAGGAGATGCAAACTGGTAGGGGTCCTCTAGAGGGGCAGGGTAGCAACATTAGTTGGGCAAGTGCGCTGTCGAGAGGCAAGGGGGAGACACCAGGTGGCAAGGCTTTGTGGGTAGAGGGACTAGAAGAAAGGAAAGTACACAATGCAAGAGGGGTGAGACCAAACCTGGCAGGGGTAAATTATGGAGCGATAGGGACAACAGGATGAGGTTAGGGTCTCTATGGTGGGGGAAAAGGGGAGACAGTACGTGAGCAGGGGCTTAATGGGGGGCAACGTCTAGACAGTAGGTGAGCAGGGGCTCTGTTGGGAGTAGGAGGAAAGACCTAAAAAAATTAATTGCAATGAAGCTGTTGCCTGTTCAGATCAGACAGGAAGGAGCCTTGTAACCTCTCTCCCACTGTCAGCCACTATACGAACACTGTGACTGTGTTGTGCAGCGCTGTCTGCTGCTTCTGGCTCTTGAAATAGAACATCTACCATCTGTGCGGTATAAATGAAATCCCTACCTTCTCAGTTTGTCCCCACAGATGGCTGCACATGTCACACTACTGTGAAATAGGAGGATGAGTACAAAAGGGAACAGGCTTTTTTATTTCCAACAGACCTCAATGTTGGTTGAAAGAATGGGCCTGGCTATACTGTGTGCCCATTTGGAGTGGGCATGTCGGAGATCATCATACAGGTTAAGCACATGCAGCAATGCTGTGTGCATAGATCCTAAAAGTGTTGCCTCACCACTTTGTGGAAATAGGCACTAATTTATATTTAAATACATTGTAACATGACTTTATATAGTCTGTTTTAGATGGTAACATTGAAAAATACACCGCATTCACCTTGAAAGAATGAATTGTCCAGGATTAGCCCTGTTTTCACAGGGAATTATGGAGTTAGAAAGAAAAGATTTTTTTTAGCCAGTTGTATTGAATGTAAGCTAAAGAGGAACTGTTAAAGCAGCTTACATGCTTATATTTAGAAAAAAGCTCTCTTGGATTGTACTTTACATTACACTGATCTTGAAATCTTAATTAACACAAGACAGAAAGAAAGAGACCTGCAGTGGACACAAATAATACAATAAAAATATTTTCAGCAGGTCTTTAAATAACTATTAAAACTCAGAAGTAGCCACATTCACAAGGCAGTTTCAAACCAGTACCTTGCAAAAGTATTCACCCCCTGGAGTTTTTCCTGTTTTGTTGCCTACTACTTTGATGGTGCAAATTGCTTTTATTGAGACATAAACAATAATTAAAGGGGTTATCCCATGAATAATGTAAAAAATGAAAATCAGATATCATATAGTACATGACAATCTCTTTCTAACAAAGCTAGAACCAGCCCTGTACCTCACATGGGTCCAGAGATCTCCCCATTCATTGCTCTGCTAGATTTATATCAAGCTGACAGCTCAGGGAGAATGTCTTTTCTGCTGCAGCTCAGGGGGCGTGTCTCAGCTTTCCCTATCACAGCTCAGGAGGCAGATAAAGGATGAAACTGAGCATGTGCGGCCTTCTCAGTCAGCAGGTCAAAGAAATAAGAAAAAAAAAAAAAAACAGCAGCTGGTACCATACAGATACATTTTATAGAATAACTCAGTAGCTATGCTAAATTTTTAATTACATGCAATTAAAAAAGTTTTAAGATCCTGGTGTTGGATTGAAAACTGTAGAACATTTTTCGTGGGACAACCCCTTTAAGATAAAAAGAGCAGAGAACTTTGAAGAGCATAAGTTTTTAACTCCGAAAGTCACTACTTTTTGGTGACAACTTTTGCAGGAATTGCAGGTGCTGGTATATTTTATACTGTAAATATATATAAATAAATATATATTTTATATATTGGTATGTTTCTATTAGCACATTGAGGCAGTAAGATTTTTGCCCATTCTTTCAGGCAAAACTGCTCCAACTCAGGCCATGCAACATATTCTTCATTGGATTGAGGGCTAGGCTTTTACTAGGCCATTCCAAGACATTTAAATGTTACCCTTAACCCTGCTGTCCTGTTCTGGTCTATTGACCCGAAATAAAGTTTGTGAAGCTGCAGATTTATTATGAGGATCTGCAATTCGAGGATTCCGCAATATTACGGCTGCCGCCCGGCCTGTTTTACACAGCGCTGCGGAACACACGGCCGGGCGCCTCATTCAAAATGCCTATACTTGTCCGTTCATGCGGACAAGTATAGGACAAGTATAGGACAAGTTTTATCTTTTTATGCGGAGCCGCGACACGGAGCTGGCTCTGTGCCGCGGCTCCCCGCTCCCATACAGGTGAATGGGGCCGCATCTATTCCGCAATATTGCGGAATAGATACGGCCCCATTCACACGGTCGTGTGAATGGGGCCTAAAGCTGAGTGTATATGTGCTAAAGGAATCCGCACCGTCGCATTTACAATCACGAAATTTTGCACACAGGTACATCAGGTGTCCGGAAAGGTTTTAGACCGGGTCTCAGCTCTCTAGGGCGTACTGTTCCTGAGATATTCCCAAAAAATGCATTAGCCAATAGAAGCCTGGTCACATGACCTTATCAGCCAATAAAATATCGCAGACCTTCACATACACACAGTTTCACACCAGGTTTCCATAACAACCCAGCCATTTTTCTTCACTGCTGTAGGTCAGCTTTAAAGGGGCAGAACGCTGTGGATGACACTGTTAAAGGGGTATTCCGGTTACCATAAATATAATTTATGTTTTAGACTAATTCATCATCAATCATTACCTAATATAATGTAAATTTCACATATTTACCGTTCAGTAGTAATAAAAGATGTTTTCTTCCACTGCTACTCACTGTGTTCCTCATAAATTGCCATGGCATCGACCTGTAGTTTAGACCACCCTCAAAAGAAGGACTTAAAAGCCCCGCCCCCAGGTCCCTGTTAGACCACGCCCCCACTCTCTCTCCGTAGCCAATGGGGATTGAAAAAAGGGTAAAAATCAACTTCTGTCAGCTGCAGGGGTGGGAGGGAGGGTGACTTTCTCCCTGCAGCTCACGCTCAGACTGCACAGTGCTGCTGTCTGAGAGTGAGTTGTTCAAAAGGACATCCCTGTGTCCGTCCAGGCCCTGTGCCGGACTGAGGACAAGGAGTCTGAAAACCGGACTGTCTGGCCTAAAACCGGACCTCTGGCCACCCTAGGGTCAGGCTGCTGTGGAGGTCACAGTTAAAGGGAAGGGCGCTGTGGATGCTACTGTAAAGGGGGCGGGCTGCTGTGGAGGTCAGTTAAAGGGGTGGGCACTGTGGAGGTCACTGTTAAGAGAGGAGGGGACTGTGGAAGACACTATTAAAGGTGCAGAGGGGTACTGTGAGGTCACTGTTAAGGCAGCTGGGTACTGTTACAGTACTGTTAAAGGGGCAGTCGCTGTGGAGGTCCCTGTCAAGGGGGCCAAAATGGGGGAGGTCAGTTAAGGGGACTGTAACCTATGGTCAGTGTTAAGGAGGTGGGTGCTGAATATACCCGGACAAAGCCGAGTCCTTCTGCTAGTGTCTATATATGGAGAGGAGTTAGATCAGGGGATGGTATATTATTAGTGTTGAGCGAACATGTTCGGCCGAACATGGCGGTGCTCGGGACCAGCCGGTATTAGGCCGAATACTGCATGTGCTCGAGCGCCATGCTCGAGTCACCTCCCCGCGCGCTAATTAGCCATGTTAGCTACTGGCATTACACTGATTGGCTGGCCGGGAACACGCCATCGGGTGCTATATAGCACCCGGTGACATGTGACCCAGCCAGTGTTAGACAGGGAGAGCTGCAGCAAGGAGGGACAGAAAGCTGAGCTAGGCAGGAATAGAAAACGAACAGAAAAGACCCAAAAGCCCTTTGAAGGGCTATTATATCTGGCACAACCTTTTTTAATATTTAAGGACATTTAAGGTGGTGAAAATAGCACTTAGGTGGCCTGCCATTAACGCCACAAGCGCTGCTGCAGCAAGGAGGAACATACACTGTAGGGAGAGAAGGACGCTAAGCAGGGATAGAAATTGCTCCCAAAAGCCCTTATAAAGGCCATTATATCTGTCACAAACCTTTATTTACTGATATTTGAGTACTTTAAAGGTGGTGAAAATAGCACTAGGTGGCCTGCCATTAATGACACATGTGCTGCTGCATGCTGTAGGACACTCTCTGTATACTATATACCTGACATACTTTGTTATAATTTCTACTCTTAAGCCCGCAGTAATTCTTTTGCGTCTTTCTGTATAACATTTGATAGAATTTCTATAGGCAGGGTTACTATCATTGTTCAAACGTCCATTGGGAAATACGTTTTTTTTTGTTGTTGGTGTAAAAAAAAAACCCAGGTGTGCCCAGTCAGTAACGCTAGGTGAACAGCGTATTACAACCGTTCAAAAGTCTCTGTAGCTGACATCCGTATTTAATACCGTTAATTTAGGCCGCAGTTCCTCATTTGCTGCTGCAGTTTAATTTTCCCACGGAGGGAATTAAACAATAGGGATAGTATTTGGGTAGGTAGAAAGATTGTCGCTGTTCGAAAAAGACCAAAGTCTATTGTGAAAGTCTTTTTTTTGTTTGTGGGTGTCAAAAAAACCCCC
The DNA here is from genome assembly GCA_900303285.1 of Rhinella marina. Taxonomy (NCBI): domain Eukaryota; kingdom Metazoa; phylum Chordata; class Amphibia; order Anura; family Bufonidae; genus Rhinella; species Rhinella marina. Next base: position 1,632 of record ONZH01005867.1, on the reverse strand, counting down.
AGGTGTGCCCTGCCAGTAACGCTAGGTGCACAGCGTATTACAACCGTTCAAAAGTCTCTGTAGCTGACATCCGTATTTAATACCGTTAATTTAGGCCGCAGTTCCTCATTTGCTGCTGCAGTTCAATTTTCCCACGGAGGGAATTAAACAATAGGGGTAGTATTTGGGTAGGTAGAAAGATTGGCGCTGTTCCAAAAAGACCAAAGTCCATTGTGAAATACGTCTTTTTTTCTTTTCTTTGGGCGTAAAAAAAACCCAGGTGTGCCCTGTCAGTAACGCTAGGTGCACAGCGTATTACAACCGTTCAAAAGTCTCTGTAGCCTACCTCCTTATTTAATACCGTTCATTTAGGCCGCAGTTCTTAATTTGCTGCTGCTCTACAATGTTAGCGCATTCAGAATATTGGACATTCGTTTAAATTTTTCTGATCATACAGTTAATAAAAATCTGCAGTACTGTAGTTGCGACCAAGTTGCATATATACTATACAATATGCGCAAGGCGAGCACTAAGGGACAGGGAAGTGGGCGTGCTGCTGATGGTGAACGCAGAGGCCATGGCTCTGGGCGCGGTGAAACTGTGCCTGCTGACAGAGCCTAAGAAACAAAGTCATCCAAAACTCCTAGCTTCATGTCACAGTTTGCAGGGCGGCGCGAGACACCACTCTCTCTGCCACACCAGTGCGAGCAGGTAGTCAGTTGGATAGCAGGTGATAGTGCTCCCAGTCGGTTATAGCACCACCCTCTCTTCCACAAAGTCCAGTCTCAGTAGCCAAGAGTCTGGGCAACCACATCCTCACCCTGATCCTCCTTCCTCCCACTTGCAGAGTCTGGGCAAAGAAGAGATCCCACATTGGGATATTCCGAGGAGCTTTTTTCATCACCGACCCTTGGCTTGGGCCTCTCGCCAAGGCCGCTTGAAGTGGGACATGAGGAGATATTGTGCCCCGATTCCCAACCTATTGAGCAAACAGTCTGAAGAAGATGATGGTGGGGAACGACAAGTATTTTCTCCCGAGGTGGATGATGATGATGAGACACAGTTGCCAATAAGTTAAGGGCAATTAGTGTCTCAAGAGGTTGTGGATAAGGATGAGACGCAGTTAAGTCAGGTTCTTGTTAGTTCACCATGTCAGGAGGAGGAGCAGTGAGGATGTGGAAGAGGAGATGGTGGACGATAAAATCGCTGACCCAACCTGGGAAGGTGGCAAGCCGAGCGAGGACAGCAGTACAGAGGGGGAGGGATCCGGCTAGAAGAGGCAGTGGGGTGGAAAAAGGGAAAAGGCAGGCCACGACAACCAGGCCCACAACTGTTCTCCGGAGCAGCTCCTTGCGGCCAGCTCCCTTGCCAAGGGTTAGGTGTTCCGCAGTCTTGCGTTTTTTTTGAGGAAAGTACTCACGATAAACGTATTGAAATTTGTAACCTGTGCCGTACCAAGATGAGCAGGGGCGTGAACACCAGCAACCTGACCACCACCAGCATGATCCGCCACATGTCAGCAAAGCACCCTAAAAGGTGGGCTGAATGCCTGGGTCCATGATCTGTGTCTGCAGGTCACACCACTGCCTCCTCTTCCCCTCTGTTACGTGCTGTCCAAGATGCAGGCCAGATGCCTCCCGCCCTGCACCTGGA